>WJFA01000096.1:0-74382 GCA_009870155.1 Pseudobourletiella spinata | reverse complement strand
AGTGTCGATTATCGAAGGCTCAATTATTGACGATAATCGACGTGTTTAGAGGATCAATGCACTCGATATTCTTGACGAATAGCGTCGATTATCGATCGACATTTACGCGTGGTAAAACAGTTGAAAAAAGTACCAACCTTTGAACTTTTACATGAAAACTCATCCCTTGTGTCCTCCCAAGTTATACTGATTCCAGGAATTCGATAAAAACTAACTAGTTCAAAGACTTTAAATTCAGTATTCGGGCAGACGAGGAGACAATCTATTTTCTCCTTCGTCGCGCTCAAATTTGAAGATTTTAGAAACCTCTCTAGACCCAAGGGCGACGCATTTTTAAACGATTTTTTCTCGAATTATTCATGAATAAGGCTCTTCCAGTATACTGAATCAAAAAAATCATCGTAAATATGCTTAGTTAAAATTTTATGTCGATATTCGATAATTGACGATAATTGAGCAATGTGCGTCGATACAATCGATATATTGAAACACTGTCGAGATCGATATTTTCCCATCCCTACACTGCCTCAAGGGAATTTGATTCAATTTGACATTTGCGTGCGTTGGAAATCATAGGAAACATACGACGACGTACACACGTGCATGGCTTGACTTGAAAATAGTTTTGTTGGCCCGGGCCCGGGGCATATTTTAGTGATTCGCAACACGAAATGTTACATGAATCTCCTTGAAGCTTGCAAAGAAGAAAAACTCCCTTCTCGGTTGCTGTTGCTGGGGAAAAACTCACCACAACATAATAGAAAATACTTGTTTTGAAGCATTCATGCTGAGAGGGAGACGAAAGGCGGCAGAACAAGCAGTGCATATTATTCTGGGACACCTGGTTATATTCAAATGTAGCCTACCTCTGCAGAATTTTTATGGTGAGATATCAGAGTAACTGTGTACTAGCAATGCTGACCTGGACTTACGTCGAGGTAAAATTAATTGTACACATGGAAAATACAAGCCGTGAATCTTAGAACCCTACATGCCATGTGCTGCGCTGCATGTTCTATAGTACCAGCCCTCAAAACGCAAAATAAAAATATACGAGCATTTCAGGAGCCCTTTGCTTACATTTATGGATTTGTTGTCCCTTGAGCTGTTGTTTTACTTTGTATTCACGTGGTTGAAACCAACAGTTTTCAGTGTGTTAAGGTGAGCCTGTGGACCTGCGATGGTAGTTCCACATATCATGGACGTTATGTCTGGGCCTGCATTGCTAGGAAGATGTTGCATCGTCATCGTGGCCGCTATTTTTTCATACGAATTACTAACCCCCGAAAAGAGAAATTCTTAATATACATTGAAATGTCCTTGACCATCACGCAAATAAAGCAATCACCCGCTCCAAACCCTATTACCCATTGCCTACCTAACCCTTTGCTCTGAAGGCTACTCCCTTCCAGGCTACCCTCGACCCTAGTGCTTTACAATACTGATGCGAGGCACCGTATATCGCATCATGATTCACATCGTGTCAGTGTGGTTCGAATGAGATGCTCCACATCGCATTCGCATTTAAAATTTGTGTGTGACAGTGCTGCGTATCGCATCGCATCGGACCATACCAACGCAGCATTCGAATTGATGAACAACTGAGAGTTCACCAAATCGGGTTCAAAGCACCGCATTCATCATTGCTCGAAAGTTATGCGGGGTTTCTACTTCAGTGTGAGAAAATTAATAGTTGGTTTACAATAAATTTAGGAGAGATGTAATTATTTTTTATGTACCTTTGCGGGTGCCGAAATTATTGGTGCAACACCCAGCGCATCAGTGATGCGCTGGGTGTTGCACCAATCGTATTCAAGCATCGTATTCGCACCGCATTCAGTGAATGCGGTGCGAATACGATGCTTTGCTTGCTTGTCTTCAGTTGCTCCGGAATACAATCCTTCTGTACTGATGCATTAGCTTCTACTACACCTGACCTGTCCCTTTCTTCACCAGGACATTGAACACTGAACCCCACTCGAAACCACTCAAAGAAACTTCGATTACTGGAAATGTCTGCACCTGGAAAATTGTTGCCGTTACCGGGCTAGACTCACTCTTCTCGAGGCCTACCTACCACCTACTGCTAGATAAGTGGCCAGCCCACCACCAACTTCGATGAAATGGCAACGTCAAAGTTCACCAGCTCCTTCGACATTGGTGGCGCATCGGAGATCACTTTCAAGCATATTCCCAGACTGTCAGGGTTGTTGTATTCTACATGGAAATTTTGTATCCCCAATTAGTCTAACTATGTAGCAATCACTGGTACCTATATCTCCTGAAGGGGAAGGTGGACCCAGACTACAAGCACGTACTTTGCATGATATTTAACGACTGGTTCCAGTCACCATTTTTCCTTTTTAACCGCTTTGAGTTGTGTGGCTGGAGGTTCTAAACGAAATGCCTTGGTGAGTGCTGCCAACTTCACCACAACGAGCTTCAGTATTGAGCCAGTGAGGGATCTTGCATTATACCGTAGCCATCAGTATTAATGGCGGAGCCATTCATAGAGGAGGGAAGAAATGTCCGTGCGTCCATCCACAACGTAACTACCGAATGCCCGAGCCGATTCGAATGAAACTTTTGAGAATGATTCAAAATGGGTCAAAGTTGCTGGGATTTATTTTAAATCAATCACAGCAGGGACCGTTGACCTGAAATTCCGCAAAGTCCGTCCACAGGGTAGCTCCGGAATACGCCCACTGATTCGGACGAAATATTGTGGACAACCTCAGCAGGGATCAAGGGTACTTGGTTGGGACAGATTTTCAGTTCAATCAGGCTTTTGGATGGCTCAGGCAATCAAGTTTTTGTTTTGGGAAAAATTCATGACAAGTACACAAGAGCTACTCCGTCATGTATTATTATTATGCTATTTGCATGTTTGTTTGCACGATAAATGCGCCATTAAGAAACCAAATCGTGAATACTAATTAATGACGGAACTATTCGTGGAAAAGGGAAGAAATGTCCGTCTGTCCTTCCGCCCGATTACAACAGAGCGGACAGGCCGATTGGAACCAAATTTTTATTACGTGCTCAGCAGTAGTAAAGCATGTTTGGGATTGATAGGTCAAACAGATGATTGATAGGTCAGAATTTAGACATAAAATTCAGCAAAGCTCGTCTACACGGGAACTCCTTCATGGATGGGCCGATTTAAACCAAATTTAGACGCTTGAGCATTTTTGCACTGGTTTGCGTAAAGTAAACTTTTTGAAAAATACCAAAGGTACTTTGCGACCTTTTAAATCCTTAAGGGAAATGCCATAGGGTTAGTATATGCAAGGATTGGGTCGTATCCCCCCGAGTCGGCCCACTTTATACTGCACACCTACCTTATCCTCCTATTTAGGTAGTAAGGAAAACTCTTCTTCAACTCTGTTGGCAGGAACATAAGCTGTGAGCATCGTATTCAGTGATACGCTGGGTGTCGCACCAATGAATTCCGGGACCCGCTAATGTGCATAAAATAATTATATCTGACCTAAATTTATGCTAAACCAACTTCTGTTTAATTTTGTTACACGGAAATAGAAACTCAGCAAAAGTTTGGAACTTGGAACCATGATGAATACATTGCCTTGCATCAAATTTGGTAAAATATCAATTGCTGGTCAGCTCGGATGCGGTATTGGTGCGGTACGATGCGATGTGAACCACTGTCACACCCAAATTTCGGATGCTAATGCAATTCGAATTCGCACCGCACAGACAAAATGTGATTTGATGAAATACGGACCCTCGCATCAGTATTTTTAAGCACTAATTTTGAGAAGCTCACTCTCCTCATCAAAGAGGATTACGGATTATTTTCGCAGCTCTTGTAGGTTTTCCGCAACGCCCTCCTCCCTGAGATTATCTTCCCGATACAGTCGTCTATAGCTCTCATGTTTCATGTATTGACCCCTTTTGCCTATCCGTGGTCATCTCCTGAACAGAATATACTGCTGTTTGAATAGAGCAGAATAATTTTAAATGGAATTTTCCCGTAACAACGCAGTCATACAGCGAAAAATGCCGTTACTAGTTCCTACATTCTCGTGTTTCTGATATATTTCGTCAGTAAGTTCTAGTTGTCGTACAACGGGAGTCATGCACAGTCGCTGCGAGGCCCATCATAAATTGAGATAGAAAACCACTGCTGATCGCTTCCACATTAAACTTAAACTGTTATTGACATTCACGATTAAGTGCAGTGTAAAAATAAAGTCCCTCTTTCCGGAACTTTTGAGGCCAACAGCCTAGGGTTTACGCGGAGATGGCTCATATGAGTTCTACAGTCTGGTTCGGATGGCCACACTCTGACTTGTACTTCTCGAATATCCTCATCAGTTCTTCCACGTACTTTTTATGAAGCTCATCCACCTCCTCCTTGGTCGGGTCGCTGTTTTTCTCACAGTGGATAGGGGAGCCGACTAGGGAAACCATTTACATTTCTAAGTTAAGCTCAGGCAAACAAGCGACGACAGCACATGCCACTGTCATACTTACCCACAGTGAAGAGGGGCTTGCGGAAAGGAAGCCAAGTCCGGTGTCTCCCTGAAAAATTCATGAGGGGGAAATCCAGAAAGCGTTTGCTGAGTCTCTGGACTTTGGCGAATAAACCTTTTGGATCCACTGCGTGGTTGTCGTACAGGTCCGTTTCCCCGAACAAGAATACGGGTACAAGGCTCGCGCTGGAGATGAAAGTAATGTTGTGTTAAACCTACATGTCATTTGATTTGCTAAAGGCTCAATAAATTACCCATGCGTCAGAGCTTTCCTGATGAAGCCTTTCCGGTTCTTCAGAACCAGTGCTGCTCTGTCCCCTGGTGCAGTGGCCATCATTTCGCGGACTCCACCGGGGACAAGAACCACAGCGTTGCCTCCTTTTTTGTACTTGAGCAAAAAGTCAAAGTTACCTTCGTCCACGGAGCTAAAACCTGGGATGGCAAGTGGGACATTAGATACTGCAGCTAGAATACTGGAGACTGAGCTAAAAAGACTAGTTCTGCAAAATCCGAGGCAAAATTCGCTCTTGGAATTTCAGTGGAATGGTGGCCGTCTTTGGTTCAGCTCAGCTAAACGAATGAGGATTTCCCGCATAGGGAAAATGAAGAACCAGTTGTGAACCAGAAGATGTGGCATGATTCCCGGGAACTTCTTCGAGAACCCCGTTGCATCTGAAACCCAAAGGTTTTGATGAGCAGCGACGTTAATATTGGCTCATTTGTACACTAGCATGTCTCTAACGTGGTCATAACTCACCCGTAGAGAAGCATAGCGCTGCTTGCACAGCAACTCCATGGGGATGTAGACCTAATACATAATTCTTCGATGGGTCCAATTCCGCCGTGGCAATCATCTTGACAGGATAATAATCCCGCATCAACTTCCACACTTTGAGTTTCCTGAACCATTCCGCTCTGTAATCGAAGGTCTTTACTTACTAGAAGTTCAAAGGAAAAAACTGTATTGGTTTAAAAATGCTACAAACCGGCGCTTGATCCGCTGATGCGATGTCCGATCATACGTGATCCACAAAAAGTACGCACATGCTATGAGATAGTACGGTGTGAACATTAGAAATACCATTAAAAAGAATCCCAATGGTCCCAGGACAATTCCTAGGGCAAGCTAAAAACAAAATTTGGTCTGTTGGATTTTGAAAATTTTGGTATAATGTTTATGAAACTTGCCATGAAAGTCATGAAAATATCTGGAAGATCCATTTTTGACGGTGGTAAGCAACGCAAGATTTAAAAATTCTGTTATGATGTATTGCGTTTAAGCGTAGTTTTCCTACTACCACAACTGCTGGATATTTCGTAAGCTTTAGCCATGTCTGAATGAGATA
Organism: Pseudobourletiella spinata; assembly: GCA_009870155.1. Lineage (NCBI taxonomy): Eukaryota > Metazoa > Arthropoda > Collembola > Symphypleona > Bourletiellidae > Pseudobourletiella > Pseudobourletiella spinata. Next base: position 68,540 of record WJFA01000096.1, on the reverse strand, counting down.
GAACTTTCAGATTCGTTGTCAAAGTCCAAAGAGTAAACAAATACTCGTTAGACGATTTATAGGACAAATGGCATACCTTCATTATCTAATCTCTGCGAATGGTTTGCTGCCTATTTTAATCCTATGCATATAACAACTGTCACTATGCTGTGTGAAATCTTGTCATTTTCAGGTTGGACCAAATGCTAACTGTGATTGCTGCCTCCCATGTTATTAAATGTGTGAGAGGCAGCATTATATTTCCAAGGGCGCCACCACATTTCTATAAAATTATGATGTGATGATTATACAGCGTCTAGATATAGGGTTGGGGCCATCCTGGCTATTAACAGAACTTCAAATACACAAATTTTTTCACCCTCATAGTACATTTGTCTACAAACTGCAACACCACCGCATTAATTTTGCTCTCAGTGGATTAAATGGGGCTTGCACTAGGAGCTCCTGAGCTCCTATATGTAAATCTTACGGCCTGGTTATATACAAAATGCCCAGCAACATGGGCTCACCTTTGATTCTCATTATCAGACTACATAAAGTGGAAGTTGTGTTATGTTCCATTTTTACCCATATTTTTTAAGCATTTAGGGGCCCTTTTCATTGTTTGAAAGATAGCAACAACGTACCGGAGATGGGAATAAAGTAAGTTGTGAAGAATAATCCTTTCAAAAAGGAATCCTTTTTAAAACGAACTAAAGCATGAGTACAGTAAAAACCTACTGCTAGCGGAAGAAAAGAAGCTTGAATCGAAAAATTAATTATTGAAGTAGTAAAGTCAACATAAACGCACCTGGAACAATAGCACGCTAGCACGAATAATAATAATATGGCCCACTGGAATTTCATTGTTATGAATGAGATACGAAGGCAAAGCTAAATTGTCATAAGATAAGCAGACATTTCTAGTTATTCCTATCCGAAATCAAATTTCAACAGGGGATAGAACTGAACTGAACCAGGAGTTCAATGAGAGTTCCAATGAAGATTTTGATATTTAAGTTACACTTGTGATTGAAAGTGGACTCGATGGCTTTATCTTATAGTAGAAAAGTCATTGAAGAGACGTGACTGAAGAGATGAAGAGAAAGTACATTGAACACGTCTTTCGACGTGTTGTCTTGAACACGTCATTTAATTATTAAAACACTCATCAGTTCTTCCACCAAACTTTGCATCGACGACACTTATTTTTGCTGTCCAGTACCTAATCCTCTTCAGTTTTTCCGGTGACGGGTGCATTGCACAGTTTAGGGAGATATTCTTGCCAATGAATTTTCCCAGTTTGCTTGTTGACGCAGAAGTTTATCATCTCATCTATTTCTTCCTGAACAAATGGTTCTCCTTCCCTCATGAACAGGTCTGTAGGACAGGAATCAGTGATAATAAAGGACCTGCGCGACTGTGAACGACGAATCTAATCAGTACCTCGAATTTTTGCTGGATCCAGCATTCCTTTGCGCTCCTTATCCAGCATACTAAAGGCTTTCCTCAAACGGTCACACGGTATTGGCTTGTACCTGAGAAGGTTTCAGGTTGTTATAAATCGTGCAGATGAACCAGCATTAACGTGTTCTTGTGGCAAACGTCGGAACTTACAAGTTTCCGTCAAGGATTATTTTAGTGACGTATGGCACAAAGCGCTCCAATTTCACCCAGCCTTTTCCTGCCGATTCTTCCACATTCCGAATAATTTCTTCGACTTCAGCCTCAGTTGGGTATAGATCTACAAAAAAGTGCAACGTTTGTTTTAAATTCAAAGACTATGGATGAACGGAAAGCCACAATCACGATAGGAAGAACATTTATTGTGAGTATTATGCAGAATCCTCACCTAGTGACCGTAGGATTGACCCAACTTCTCGTACATCAACAGCTCGTTTGTTGCTCTTGTCAAAGAGTTCGAAAACACTCGTGATTCTCCGATGGGTTTCTACAACGTGGGGATCTGTCGAGTTGGCCAACATTGCCAACTCCTGCTCCTGCTCCTCATTCCGGGTAATGTCCCCTGTGGATTTCAGCTTTTTCTTTGACATTTTAACCTAGAAACAACAAGAGGGTTAAAAGTTAGAGAACTCACAGGATTTAATCAACTGAAGATTTCTTATCTTGCTTTCGATACATTCGACCACGACATCACCATAAAACATAATAGCATACCCTTTGATGTCCACAGAGGTTTCAAAACCTTGGGTCAAACCTCAATACTTCGTTTCAATCCGACAAAAGGCGGGTATATCCTTTACCAAATATTGAAGTGAGTCAATCGCCCGTTCATAAAAATTAATCACACTTTTTGTATGAATACGTTATGGCAGTGCTTGTTCGATGGGCACGCCTGAGTTTTCTTTGATATTTGCAGTTAAAAGATCCCGTTTCCACTTGAGCTTCTGCCTTACACTTACACTGGCCGACTGCCTAACGCGTATATGCTATCGAACAAACACCTTATATAGAATTCCAAATAGGATTGACTGAACCAATGCTAGAATAGATGCACGCAGATCAAGTTCCATCTCCGAATCCGGTGTTTTATTCCAATGTTTCTTAGAACCCCTTTAACACAACTGCACCTATATTTTTTCCTAACCAGGTAAGCTATAAATTATGAACCATAAATTACAGTTGCCGCCTCCGTGCGGCGTGGACATTTAACAATTGTAACTCAAGTAACTTTCACATGTAACCATAACCATATAGCACAAAGAAATGACCAACGAAATGAAAAGAGAAATGAAGTATAAGTGCGGAAATTTAGATTTGGTGAAGTTTAAAGCCCCGCACACTTTCCATCACTGGATGAAAAAATTAAAAATCGTCTTCACCAAAGCGTCAGGTATTAAATTCCATGAAATTTTGTTTCCAATTTCGAGGAGTTACCCTTAACACTTGTTGAAATGCACCGGAGAATTTCAACATTGTTCGGGTACGTCCTACAGATTTGCCCCGTAAGACGTGGTTGCTGGTGTCTTATGGCGTCGAGCATTCTTCTGATGGGCTTGCTACTTCCTAGGATGAGTTTACATAATCCGGGCTGCGGTGAAACAGTTTTTCAGTAAACTTTTGCTGTTTGTCCGCTCTACCAATGGGTCTGTTTTCTCGGATTCGTCCATACAGTCTCAGACCTCGTGGGGTGGCCCGAAGTGATACAATAAAACGATGGTTGCGAGGTTGCCAGCCATTCCGGCTGCGGCTTCGCCGCGTGCAGCCTCACTGTAATCCGACGTTTCGTTACACGGAGCTGTTCCCCAACCCCCTCCCCCCAACAATTCCGGAGTGGCAAAACAAAACGATAGTTAACAGTGAGGACAGGCAGCCGTGGGTGGGGGTTGGCCCGGAGTACCTAGCAATCTTGTTGGGCATTGTTATTCTTCATTTCGTGTCACGGAGGTAGGGTGGGGGCGTGCGAACATCCCCCAAGGAGAGACAAGAACGCACGCATTGGCAACATACGGTACTTTCCCCTCCCTGTGCTTAACCCAAACCCAAAGGACCAACCTTTCGGAGTCACCCGTTAAGAAACATAGTTATCTACCGGGAGTTGGTAATGCGATTTATGTTGTTGCAATCTCCCGGTACAACTCTATAGAAACATATGTACTGATGTACAGATTACCACTCGTACATCAAAGGCCTGTACCGGATATCAAAGAATCCCAGTTAGTACTAGCCTTGGAAGACCTTCAGATCGCACGCTGTCATTAGTTTGAGGGCTCGTGATAGGTGAAAACATGCGCTTGTTAGTCTATTAAATATAAAGTTTGTAGCCTCGCCGAGTAAATCAGAATTAAGTAGGCTCTCTTAGGATCACAAATGGCAGCTTCACAAATGTCTCCACAAATCACACTTCTTTGACACAGAGTCAAGTGCAGTGCAATAATGTATATGGTTTACTTACAGTAACGATGTCAAGAAAATCCCGTCGGGACGCTGTCTCTACTCTTAGATGAGAAAGTCAGAAAGAAATGCGCTCAGTTGAGCTTGCCGGATCCTTAATTTCTCGTGCTAACATACTGTCTTTATATGGAGACTCAGTATGGTTGAAGTCAGATCTACTTGTCTAATCCGCTAGAGTAATGACGCTACACATAAGCCTACCGGTTACCCCAAAAATGCATTCGTATATCCTAATTCTACTCACTTTTAGTTTCAGAACAGCAGTAGTCCTGGGAGAAGTCCGTGAAAATGAAAATTATTATTATATAAAATGAAAGACCAAGTAATAGAATAAAAAAAATAAACGGATTCAGGAGGAGGAGCACCTCTGATTCTGAATGAATATGACTTTGGTCGGTTACCCAACTTTAGTCAACAGCTGTAGGTTTCCCCAACGATACCTGAACAGTCCGATACCCCCGCATCATCGACACCGCAGCTAAATACCGTCGCGAAAGAAACTCAAGCAGAATATACACCTTAAAATGCAGATTTGACAATGCGGATTGGATTTTGTGTCCCTGCATTAATGAACAACGTTAAAATAATGGATGGAAAGAAATACTAATATTATCGTTGCGTACAAAAGTAACTTGATTTATACAGCCAATTTGTGTCAATACATTTATACGTGGATTCGGAGTACTTGCGCAGGAGTCGAGAGGAAGGGTCGGGGTGGCGGGACATGGCATACTGCGGATAAACTCAACCGACGAGAACACGCCCACCATAGGCTGGGTAAGCGCCATATGCCACGCGTCCGACCACTGGGGAGGCAACATATCCAGCTCTAGGGTAAGCAGCCAAGTATTGCGCGGAAGCCACGGCCATCATCATGGCGGCGAGGAAGAGGACAACAAACTGAAAATATTTGTATGAGAATCAATTTATATCGATTCTCCTAAAAAAAAGTATTCCGATTTCAACTTACCAGCTTGGACATTTTCGGTTCTTGTTGTTGGTGCTGAAGCTGGGAGATTTCTCAAAGTTGTTTTCTGGGGAGCGCTTGAGTTGATCTGTATCCTCCTTTGAATTTCCAAGCTGTATTTATACTCCAAAATCTTTAAGGAAGCAGTTGCAAGCACTGCAGACTCTCCATGTGGCAAACTGAGGGGGACAATTGTTATTTTTTATCCTTAAGCTTTTTTAAATACTTTCCCACCCACTGCCCTGCAAAGCGTTATTCGTAGATTTGTTGGAACCGTTTGTTCCCCACTACCTTTTTAGTTCCAGCTTTAACAAAAAAAACCTGAGTAAAAATACCACCATGTTCCGATTAAGAAATCGGCCTCAGATGATATGATATGACTCATAAATTAAATGGTAATAATGATCTCACTGCAGGACGGCCGAGGTGACCAAAAAGCATTCAGCGGGATTTTTTCACTTTCATCACGATGCAATCCGTGTTCAGTGTTATTTGGACAAACTCGATGAAAAAACATGAAAGTTTCCACGCGTGCCACACCGCCTTAACTGCATGTTGAAGTGAAGTTGAAAAACGTGGGAGGGCCACGCCTGGCTTGGAGCGTTAAATCAAGCAACTGACAATTACCAATACAATTTACGATGGAGGCTCACTTGAATTGATTACGTTCACGACGCTTATCCTCCTATCTTTATTATAACGTAACGTCCAGAGTTGTAAACAAACAGTATTATTATTTTTATTATTTTGAGTCCAGTGCAGACGACACAGACACACGGAGAAGCATATGTGCACCGTGCACAGTATGGCTCTACACAACAATAGCGGCCCAGCGTGTCGCCTTTCATCATTAGCTTTTTGTACTTAATTATTACGACTTGAGTACTAAAATATTCTATCGTAGAAAACCACAGTTAACATCTTTCTCCGTAGGAATAAGTAGTCATGACTATATATGTTCCACAACTTTTGTTCCCGCTCCCTATGGTTAACATCCCCGTGTGTCACTGATTACACGCAATATTATCATGAGGTTAGACAGGCACATAGAGGAACTATATATCTAGGAATGGATTTCTACGGGAATGTTCAGTCAGTGTAGACATGCATAAACCTTCACTCGCTCTCCCATCCTCGAGTCCTGGCTCCCAGGATTCTTCTGCCAAAAGTATGCCTCAGCTCGACTAACACCCCTGCTAGTTCGTGGGGTAAACCGTGGCTCCAGAGATCTGCGGACAATAGTATGTAACATACGGCTAGGTGAAACGTACACACCTCATTAGAAAAAGTATGCACATCATTCACTCACCATACAACGCACGCCGCAGACGGCTTGAGAGCAGACGAGTATGAGAATGAGTGATACCATGCCTTGGACCATTCCGCTCAGAGCCATCATCCCAGCCATGATTGACACGGCCAGACCCGCACCCATATGGTCACCTGGAATATTCATCCCCACACATCAGCATTTCACATGGTTTATGAACGAGGCCCAGGTAAATTCTAAGTTACAGAGCTAATATGCTCACCCTCGCCGCATTCAGGCTGAGAAATCATTTGTACACAAGATCCGAACACAGCCACGATGTAGAAGGCAATGCCAATCAAGGGGACGGAGAGGATAAACTGGACGATTTGGAGCACGAAAACGGCAACGGTGCTGTGGGGAACGTAACTTATAAATGTTAGAGCAGGCTGCAGCTACGACAAATTGAAGGCAATTATTCGTGTTTGTTTACCTCTGGGATGAGGGCTTCCAGCCGGCGTAGAACGTGACCAGGCCCACTGCGGCATAGTACAGGGCGCCCCATACACCGATCCCAATGCTAATCCCGTTGCTCGCAGCCAAAGCAAACATGGCGATCTGAAGGGATGGGTAATTTTCAACAGAAAAAATAATTCAAACATCTAAAATATCCGAATACCCGTCATCACTAACCTGACAGGAGAATATGAGGAGAGCAAGGAAGAGCCCGGCCACGCCACAAGACTTCATTATGTTCGTGTCATTCGGGAGGAGATTGAGCTCTCCCGTGCCTGCTGAGCCTGGCTTCCCGTCCTCATTTTGGCCCTCTCCATCTTCCACATGATTCCCCGAGATTGAGCTCCGCGTCGATCTGTGCCCATAATTCTACAGAGAAGTATAGCATAAAGACCCGCACGTACGACTTACGTCACTGCGTTACGTTAGTACTACACATCATTACGAAACCGCCGGCACAAGTCCAGCTGACATAAATACTTGGATAAAGTCAAGGGACTTTTAGCACCCCGGAACCCCAGTCACTGCCCGCCATAGCCACATACTATGCGTGGCTACGAGACCCACTTCCGGCATTTCATAACCTCTCCCACCTCAACATCGCGTGACTCCGTATCACATTTCCCCACCTCCAAAAAGTCTATAACTGACCCACACCAACCAGTGGACAACCATTTGGGCATTCTTATCACCACTACATCACTAAACATTATATCATTCCCACACCCACTCAAAACTGCACATGCTACTGCATACTAGGCGGGAGGGAAAATGATGATCGACAAGCACTTACATTTGTATTGTCATTCCCATAGGCAAGGACGAAGCAGTTGTATGCATTGTAAGCGTTGAGGATCATCTGTACGACGCTGGCGAAAATCATTATCAGATTTGTGGCCAGGATTGTAATGGAGGAGCCGAGAAGTGCGTTCTCTGAAAATTACAATAGTGACGGCATGTGGATGAGAACATTGAGAAACGATTACGAGGTTATGCATTGGTTAAGTAAATGACTGACAATAATGGGCATTGTGGGGTAAGTGCAGGTCAGTCTCGAAAGTAATGGCCACTCTGTCATAACTTTCATGATGAGATTCCGACTCCCAGCACTTTGAGAAAAAGCAGCATTGGCAACCCACACATTGAAGTATTCTTTCTAAAACACTACCGGAGCCGAGAAACTGGGTTAATGAAGGTCTGGGCGCCAGGCATGGGAATGTATTCCCCGTAGGTCATTGCCCCCTCGCCGCCTTGTTCTCACTTAGATTCCGTATTTGAAGGAAGTGGTTTGTGAGGTACCCGGATGATGATACCGGTTTGTTTTGCAATAACACCTCTATACTTGTAGCAAAGCTCTACTCCTTGGGCAGCGACTCTCTGGGGCCAGTTCACCGTCGGGACAGTTGTCACCTCATATTATTGATTACGCGCTGGGTATAGCCTGCCGCTTCTGTCACAGTACAATGACTTCTCCTGCTGAATTATTGACAGGACAATAATTTCTCCATTTACCCTCGGATGAATCCCCCAGTTAGGCTCACTTACTTTTGTCACCCTTAATTATTTATCCCGTTGGCGGGTTTCGCCGGTACAAATTTCCAATTCCCGCTAACAATGGCTTATGTTTTCCCGCATATTGTAACGACCGGCCATGTGTTCCCCTTGGCCGTGCAACTGTGCATGATACCTAACTCGCACCATTAAATGCATACTGGCAAAACCAAGTACACCTGCCTGGCGTCACTGCCGTCAGCTCTTTAATGACATGACTGCCGGTTGAGTACGCTTTTTACGACCCCCCCCGTCAATTTCACCGACTGGAAATTATAAGCTGGAGAAATGCTGACGCGGTATTGGCAAAGAGGGGCAATGTGGCCATAATGTTCGTCACAGCTTTTTAATTATATTTGCACAAGCTGCGGAATGTAATCTAAAGCGCTCCAATTCCAGCTGTTACGAGTGGGATGGGGTGAAAAGTGTCGTCGTAAAACTGGGCTGGAAGTTTTTTGCTTCCCGGGCGAATGAATGCCTTTGAGAATGTGCGTGTGGGCAACCAGGTGGGTTGGCTAGGCGGAGTTTCGCGATCAGGCAAAGATTAATTGTTGCAGGTTAATAAACTTTATAGCGTGAATGTTTTCTAGCCACTTGCAGTTTAGTGTGTGCTTGCTTGGGGTAGGCGTGAGGTTCATTACCCGATTCCTTCTGTGGAGACCAGTGGAAGTCGTAAACGCCGATGAGGATGCAACAAGCTGTGAACAGGGGGATGGCCATCGTTGCTGCAATTATCTGGAGGACCAGCACAGTTAGGAGTCTAGAAAATTTTCGGAAGAACATCATTACAAATTAGACCGTCCACATCATTCTAATATGAAGTTTTCCCATGTTAGACTTCACGCCGCTCCATATTTAAAACACTATTTTGACTATTATTAGTTAATTGAACGAAGAAATATTTTGAATTACAGCAAACAGAGGACCTTAACAATTAGTGATGGGAACAAGGAGTTTACAAAATGATGGAGAAAGTCTGTCAAAGATACTCTTGACGGTTCAACCTTTAGGATTCCAATCCAATTGTTCAAAATCCACAAATTTAAAACTCCACGGACCAAATCCGTTAAAAACTTACCCATTGAAAGTGCATCGCGAGGACCAGAAGAGAACTAGTCCGGCGGCCATGAAAAAGAACCATGATGTCCAGACTCCAGTAAGTGATCTGGTGGCATAGTCATAGGAGGCTCCGATAGCCACAGTCTGCGTCACACACAAGTCGCACAAGTTAGCATGACGACCACATCTGTGTATTCAAGTATGTGACATTCCAAAATCGTGTTTACCTGGCTAATGACAATGATGACGGAAACGATGATCTCCGCAACGGCAATGACACGGATAACACGAATCTGAGATTCCACCGACTGGAATCTCCCCAACTCCTTGGTCATGTTTTAATTTTGAAACTGTGGCGACACTGACGTTGCAAAAGTTTTTTTTGCGTCGTAACTACTAGGCTCCGCTCCCCATGGTTCCAACCTGTTAAGTGGGCTCCTCACCCGAAATAATTATTAAGCCTTGCCGTGGGGAGGTGGATGTGTGAAGCTTTTCCCTCAACTCCGCTTCCTTGTATACGGTTCATCATTAAAAGGGACACAGTCACGCAAGCCCATGAGTGGGCTATTCGGGTGAGAGGTAGAGGCTACCGGGAGAGTTGCAATATGTGAACGTACGTGTGTGTGTGTGTTGGCAATTCCGCGAAATCCCCTTTGTCCAAATACCTACGACCCACGTGCCTTTCTATATGCCTCCTTTTAGTAGACCACAATCGATCCCGTTGCCCTGGTGACCAGATAAATAAACAGCAATTGTCCACTATTAGGTTTGGGGTAAAGGGATTGCGAGAGTGGAGCTCGTAAAAGAAGTGACGCTCAAGTTCGGGAGTTCTCAAAGTTGGAGTGGTGGGCTTGGGGAGGCATTAGAGATGTATGTGGTCGAGTGGGAATTTCATGGCCTGGACAGCAGCGGCGTCACCGTGAAGCCGTGAGCAAGGCGGTTCGGGTCATTTGAACTCTGGGCTGGACGTGTAGGATGCTTCCCCTGTGCCTCCATTGTTTACTCGGCAATTTAATATATAGGCTTATTCCCGGTGTAAATGCCGTGCTCAATGGCTCTTGGCTACCGTGAGAGGGCCATCTTAATCCTATCTTGCTACTTTGAACTACGTGATACGGATGGACGCTGCTCACATTGTGTGAGAGAGAGACAGACAAATACCAATGCATCGTCATGCTTGAGCACTCCTTGTTTGCACTTTTGATTTTGGCGACTGACAAGTCAAGGATTATTGCAACAAAAAATGTAGCGAGGGAATGATTTTTTTGTGGACTGCAAGAATGAGCTTGAGTTTTTCTGGGAGCGCCTCATAGCATTACATACTTTTTTTCCTCCAAAGTGCATTGTACATTTGCCAGGATTATTTCTGGCTCGAGCAAAGTAGATCCGAGCAAACTTTCAGGCTTTATTAATTATTCATTTAGCTGAAATTCTCGGATGGTGGAAGTTGTAGGATTCCGCTGCACTAAAAACCTACCCATGACACACTGTTCTGTGGCTTTGCAGTCATTGCTTAAAAATCATCAGCCCTTAGAATCATCACTGCCGCCGCAAAGCAGACAGCATATATACATGAATATAATGCGTATAATGAAGTATGTCCATGACCATCTCTGCTGGCGGGGGAACGTGGGCTAACCGACAAATGTTGGTTGGATGGCCTCTGCTCATCAAGTCTGTAATTACAGACGGGTTCATGACTGATCCCTGGGTGTTTACTAATACGCAGTGAGCTGAGATGCAATTCTATTAGAAGGATATCCTCATTAGGGTCGATAAAAATAACGATTCCAACTCCCCTTTTCAACAGTCCCCACACAAGTAGGAACCCGCCGGCCATATACACAGGCTTTGGCTGGGAGGTGCACCAGGCTCATCCGCTATGTGTGGACCGCAGTAAGGGGGTTCACATGACACTTGCGTCAGTCAAATTTTTGCGTCGTCCACGAATCTTCCAGATGGCTATCAGGGGAGATTAAAATCCCATAAACATGATGATAATGGTAGTTTGAAGATGAAGCCGTTCCTGTTCACACCACAACGCCGCATTCTCTTCATCCTCTTCGCCCTGATTTTTTTCCTGGGATCCGGGCAGGGGGCCGTGGTCCGCGGGAAATTCGACCGGTTTGGAAAAAATTCCAAAAAGAGTGCATTGGGTCACTACCGGAGTCAGGCATCGTACCACTACTACGAAAATCCAGATGTAATTTTTTTTACAAAAACAATAATTATCATATAAGTATTGTTTTCTTTACAAAATATCCAATGTGAGTGATACACGTATTATTCGTACGTACAGGGAGCCAACATCACAAAGGCGTCACACTTTGAGACGGAGTACGAACTTGGGCGGAAAATCGTTTTCTTTTGCACGGCTGTGGGTAATCCAAGGCCGCACATCACATGGTAAGCAAGCACGATGAAATGAATTTAACATTGTATGCGGAGTCATAAATGGGAGTTGCACACGGAATGACACGATATTTGTCATTGTATTCCAGGTTTAAAGACGGCATTGAGCTCTACTCACATGCCTGGCTCCAGGTTCATGAATGGATAGAAGCGGACAACCGGATCAAGTCCAAGATGGAGATCGATCCCGCCACGCAAATGGACCGTGGAGTGTACGAGTGTCTGGCTGACAACAAATGGGCCATCGACCGTCGCAGGTTCCGGACAGACTACATTGAAATGGATTAGAAGAGTAGTAAATTTATATCTCATGTGAAATGAGCCCCCTTTGTACAAGCAGTAGTGGTAGAGCAAGCAGTGCGAATATGCAGGATTGTTATTATAAAGCTCATGATAGTAGCAAAAACAATAAAGGTGCAACTTGTTGCTACACTCTAGTTTCTGTAAAGGCCTCTGAGGTGTAAACGTGCGGTGGATTTTTTATGGTTCATCCCTTAATCATCTCGCCCTTCCGTATCTGTGGAACTTTCCTTTCTTATCTCCTTCTGGATCTGATTGAGATATCAACAGCCGCTGAGTGACCTACAATCAGAATTATTCAAGGTCCAGTCACCAGTCACCAGTACGCAAAGTAAAATTACGTTCACAATGGGACCGCAAATTCCTTAATGAGATTTTGCCGGCAAGTATAGTTGGGAGACAAACAAATTACGCACTGGAAGCAGAAAAACAGAGATTTTTTGGCAGCAAGAAGAACGCAGGGTCTGAGAGTATAAATACGGCGGTCCTGAGGGAGACATATTCAGACAAAGTCAATCCACTCTCACAGAACATCACCAAACCGTCATCACCGACTCCAACCAACTCCAATCAAAATGGTCAAGCTTGTAAGTTGCCAACTATTAAGTTTCTTTACAATTGTTTTAATAAACCTTTAAGCAATTTGTCTATCAGAATTCAAGTTTTACCTTCTAACAATAATAATCAGCATTAGCATCTAAATGATCTGACATATTAAATGCTCACTTTCAGTTGGCTCTCCTCTTCCTCGCCGCCGTCGTGGCCATGGCTTCTGCCCAATACTTGGCTACCTACCCAAGGGCCGGGTACATCGGCGGAGCTCCTCTTGTCGGTGGCCTCGGTTACTCCGGCTTGGGCTACGCTGGTGCTGGCTACGGCTACCCAGCTTACACTCGCGGGGTCTACTACGGTTAAGCTGTCTTCCATTTCTGCATTCGCGGAGAGGAACATGGCCAACGTTTCTGTGTAGTTTCGGATTTTGTCAAAATTTCTAAAAATGCAAAGCTTCCAAGTCGAAACTTAAATAGGCGGACGAACAACTAGATGTAAATAAAATTCGCTTTGATACTCAAAACGTTCTACTCTCTTCACCCACCGCACCGCATCGGTGCGGAAACGGTATAACCGGTACATCGTACAATTTCACCTTCATGTAGAGTACCATGGAAATGGCGAAACGAAACCACGCTGACTGCAAAACATTGTTTCCAAAAGTATTTACATTTGATATTTGAAATTAAATTATTTGAGCTCTGCGCCATTGATCATCACGTCATCCACCCACATCAAAAGCGCAAAAAGAAGCAAGACATGGCTTCGTTCGCCCAATTTGGCGCGGCGGTACGGGCACTAACGGTTTCGGGTTGCGAGTTGCGGCTTCCCACTTCGAAATCAACGCAATGGTTGCTACAACGATATTCAAAGGCTGGTGATTGGTGATAGAGTATACGGTTACATTCTAATCTGAAACATCCTTCTTCGCTTTTAAGTCAAGTGGTTGATAATTGGTCAACACCTGATCCCTATTTTAATATTGATATTCCTGCAAAGTATACAAAATTGACAAGATATGAGCTTAGCAGATGAATATCTGAATCTGAGTGAAGAAATCCACAGCTCACCAACACCAAATTCATCGGGTGATGCCGAGGGGGAGACTTCAAACACTGGAATAATCTCTACACTAATAGGCGAGGTTGCGGACGGTGTTCTAGTCTCAAACACAATTTCGAAAGCAATCGCTGCTATCGATGACTTCATACACGATGTACCCATTCCAGAGGAGCAGCTTGAACAGTCCTGTTCTTTTAGACTGCACGCGATGGAACCCACCGAACCGTCAAAATTCAATGACTTTGAAGACAGTGTGAGTACAAGATTTTAGGCAATAAGTACATCTATCTATGACATACAGATAGCATCTACTCCGGCTCAATGAAATGTTGAAGTGACACCGACTCAAAATCCAAAATTAATTATTTCCTTATGAGAACGAATACTTACATTACTTTTTCCAATTCTTAGGACTTGTCACGTTTACTGTCATACTTCCCACTAGAAGACAAAAGAAAAGCGCGGCTAATCTGCCGCAGATGGCAAAACATTTTAGACAAAATTCACCTACGGTTCCACTATCGTTTAAATCGACAAGTACTTAAACATTTTGAAGGGGAACGTCACATCCAAATAGTAAAATTGACAATTTGTAACATTTTGGATGTCACCCCTGACGCACTCCACACAATCAACGCCTTGGAATCTGTAAAGGAGCTTGAGTTTGAATCCTTGCGGGCTGAAGATTACGAGCCCTCACAAGTTCTAGGAAGCCCTACCATTGGAGAGGCGAATTTGGTGTACATTTTGAAACGAGTACCAAATCTCGAGGTGTTAACATTCAACCTTGGCGCTGTGGGGAATTTTGGACTGGAATTGCTGGAGGTAAAAAAGGATGTGGACCAGAATGAAATCATCGTGGGATGGCAGTGGCCTACGATTAAGTAAGTTCGTGCTTTCAGAAGTAACGTATCGGCACATTTCGAGTAATTGAGGTTTGATTTGAGGTGCGCGCTAACAATCAGAAGTCTGCAGTTCAGTATAGTCAGCGTCAGTGTCAGTTCATAGCTTCACCTATAAATATATCCAGCTCATTAACCATTAACTTGGATGGTGTACATCCACAGGGTTTCTGAGAGCATGTCAGCCATGACGAAGTTCTTGTGTAAAATTCTGGGTGACCTTGACGACACTCTTGTGGATCCAGCTATTTACAACTTGGAATCGGAAGATGCTGATGAAGCCACTGTAATTGTACCATCAGATCCCCCGGTGCTTGAGGTGACGTACAAATCCGATCCTCCGCCGCCTTTTCCAGCATTCTTAACTCTCGCCTCCGTTCGCCTGGAAAGATTGGAAAAACTTTCGGTAAACAGTCCTATCTTTCAGTACACTACTTAGGGTCTAAACTGTACATCAAAGACTTGTTTCCCATCAGGTCACTGTCCAACCTACCAGAAGTACCGAACGGATCGGTATGATAGCGCTACTCTACGTCGTGAAATTCCCGGTTCTACGAACTCTGGTCATCAATGTTGAGGATTATACTCCGGATGAGGCACTCTACCGATGCATTTTCCGTTTCATAGCAAGCCATCATGTCTCCTTGAGGCATCTTACATTCATCAACCCTGTACTTTCTTCCAGTGCCTCTGCCAGTTTAGTAACTCATCGATATTCAGGCTTGGAGAAGGTCAAACTTCGATCGCTTACGATTGCCTGGGAAGTACCCTTAGGCTTGGAGCTTTACTGGGCTCATGGACATTACTTACTGGAGTGTCAACGAAGATTGAGCAAACTTGAATTCCACACAAGTAATGGGGAAAAGGTCGAGCTGGTGATTGGCCACAACTATCGCTTCCTTACTGAAGTTATTATCGACATTTCGGATACACCTGACGAGGAATTTGACTGTAGCTGCTTCGCCTTTTGTGCCAAGTTAAGGTTGCTGGTGCTCAGAGTTTCTATACTTGTCCAAATGAGGAACGTGAACAAGTTGCCTGATACGATTGAGGCACTACATTGGGACGCCATGTACACAAAGGAGGACATTCGATGGTTTTCACGATTCCTCATTCTCGCAAAAGCAATTTATATCTATCATGACAAGGAAGTTCCCATGGATATTTTCGTCCCCTTCACCTTCGCGGACTTCATACACTTTGTAAGATTGCCATGTCTGGAGCAATTGTACCTTCCTCGAATTAACATTCAGGATCCGCGCGTCACAAGGTTTTGTGATAGACATTCAGAGGGTCTCTCTCAGAGGAGGGACATGTTCCTTATCGATAGGCGCAAGTTCAAATTTCAAGACGCATTTGCACAGTTTGCTGTAAACAAAAATGATATTATTAATAATAATAACATTTGATGAATACCATCATTGAGTTGCATCAATGGACTCTGATAGTGGAAGGCATTATTCCACAGTTTTATATGATGACGGTAGAATCTGAAACGACACAGTTTACAACCTATGGCAAGACCTCCATGTTCATCCGTAGACATTCCATGTATTACAAACTTTCAGAGGCTATGGATTGTTGTGTTACATGCTTAAATGGAAGAAGTTCACGGCCGAAAACTGGGATGTCATACTGCTGTTTTACTTTCCTATTATTGAAAAACATCTTTAAAAAATAACGAAATACGTCTAAGTATATCTAGTATTTGCAAATAATGTATATCGCATGTACAATGCCAGGTAAGTATCCCAATATTGTGAGGATGACATTCAGGAGTAAATCCTCGTTACAACCACGCTCCAGGTATACCCCAACGGGAGGGAAAAATACTGAGAGCAAAATCTTGAAGACGTCATCGCTCGTTAAGGGCATCCCAAACTCTTCAGTACAGCTGGCTATTATGAGCGTTTAGATCAGGCGTATATATTCGGTAGTGGAAATGGAATCGGGACTCAAATTTCTGCTGTAAATAAACACATCTAATTGAATGCTAAACGAACCACCACTGAATTCAGTACCATATGCTACCAAATAGTGTTGATTTTGAGTATATTTTGGAAATACTAAACCTTAATTGACCAGGAAGTTTTGCTTCATTGGTTTTGCTAAATATCGATTTTATGCGTTGTTCCTTGTTGCCTGTAATTCTAAACTCTCAGGAGAAGAAGTAGAAGAGTATTGTAGAACCTTAGAGCGTACGTACAACACTACAATGAAGAAATTGCAGCTGTCACATTTCTGTGGCCACCAATTCTGAAGTTTTGGAATATATTGAAGCTCTCATCTGTGGCTGGATAAATGAGGAGCAGCAATGTGTTTATGTTCTGGAAACTGGCCGCAGCAGAAGTAAACATTGATGTGTACAGATGAATGATATGGTTCTGATAAGGAACCAATATCGGACTAATATAGGAAGTGAATTAGGAAAGTTCTACCGTGCAGCGAGTGAGAAAACAAATGAGTGGTACTGTCAAAATTGGATATTCTATGGTCTTAATTTTGTAAGTTACGGATTCATCCCCCCGTAACGACCGCTGAAATAATTTAATTGCGTTGGACTGAATCCAAATTTACATTATTTTTCTCGTTTTTGAAAAGCAGTATTCGTATCTCTTGAGATCTTGAGCTTCTAGCTTGTCTCAGCATAAGATCTGTAATGTTTAGGCCTGTACTATGAAATTTTCTCGTTGTGATAATGAGGCAAACAGAAAATGATACTGTCATATCACTGTGAACTTATTTTTAAAAGTTTTATTCCCAATCACTGCTAATGGAAAATTTGTCATTGGGACGGCTGAATCTTTTATCAAGTGTTATGCTGTTATTGCATGATGGACAAGGTATGAGGATGCATAGCCGATGCTAAAGGTTCTGTAAGAAAGAACATCTAAGCATAGCATGACTGGGATTTGGATAAAAATTCTAAGGGTGAATGCAGTGGCCTTGGTCTCCTGGTATGCCAGTACTTGGACCTTCAGCGTCTCTCCCTCCACCGGACTGGGAGGGGGTTGAAGCAGCACTCTCCTCAAGTCTGTCCTTTTTTATGGCGTTGTTTGAAGTCTGATTGAGCTTAAAATCAGTGCAAAGGCAGAGGCCAGATAGTTTTACGAACTATTTTATAGAATTTTGAAAATCTGCATAGAGCTGGAAGTTTTATGAAGGAAGTAATATCTGGATTTTCAGTTTGGGTGGTAGAGTTTGGCACGTACGACGCTCAAAAGTAACATGTCGTCGGACGAAAAGGCTGTCAAAAACATGGAAAAGTATGCTTATTAAATGATATGGAATTTAAAAGTTTCCGCTGAAGATTCCGAAGACCCAGATACTGCAACTGATTTAATCATAGTTTCCGACGTGGATGATCACAATTTTCGCCAGCTAGAACCATCGAAACGCGAATGCCAATTTTGGGCAAGGAGTTTGTCCGTGTTGAAGTCTACGGCACCAATCAAGACAGGTGGCGCGCAGTAGTTTTGAGGAAGATTCCAGCATCTCAACATCCCCCGTGCTACGGAGGTAGTAAAGACTTGAGCCGGTACGTCTACGTGTGTGTTGGTATGGGTTATATATGTAGCGCGCGCTCAGTTCGCAGCCCACCCGATCAGCCCGACCCATCAGCACAGAGCTTAACTTGGGTTGCAAAATAATGTCATAAAAGTTTTGAACGAAGTGTTGGCCTGGTTTCTTTTCAAAATTCAAAAATAACTTCAAGATGCTGTGGGTGGGCCGCGAGAAAGCCCAAGAGAAGCGCGAACAAAAAAGTTTTACTCAAAAAATATCTATATGAAACTCATTTAAATGCAAGTCACTGGGTGTAATCGAATCATGTCCTCGATTTATTTTGTTAGCAAAATCTTATCCACGGAGCCTGAAACAATGATTATAGGTTTGAAAATTACTCTTCGGGATTTTGTGTAGTGTACGTAGACTTATATGGCGCACAAAAACTGGCTGTGGCACCAAGATGCGGCAAATAGAATTTTTTGTAGGATAACACGCTTACGTACTACCGGTCAACGTTTACGTGGTGTGGTAATAGCAGAAGAGGGCAGACAAAGCCAGGTGAACAATCATATTTTACGGTTTCTCGTGCGCTAATTTGTGGGGGAACAAAAAATGTGTACAATTCAAAAAAATTACAAATAGTTTTGCGAGTTGGTTTTCTTAAATAATATTAGCCAGCCCACTTCTGCCGGACAGATTTTGCTATTCCTTGAAACCGACCTCAAAAACTACCGTAATCTTGCGTATCTTCGTAAAAAATTCTAAAAAGCTACCGATAGCTGGCTTCGTGCTTTTCTAATTTTTTAGACGGTAAAGCATACGATTTTAGTTCAAAGTTAGCAGTGCTGGTATAGAAAAATCGATAAACATGGAACGATTGTACACGGAATTGACTGTAAACTAATTATTTGCAACATTAAAGAAATAACCAGCACACAGTATGACACGATGAAATGTGAAGGAACGAATAATATAGGATGTCCGGAACGTCCCCTTACCTGTGTTTGCATTCTTTGACATGGTTGCGATGATTGCTTTTCCTTCGGTTTATCTACTATTTACTTTGTCAATTCAATATTTGACATTTGGCAGTCTACAGCAATTTGCTAAATCAGTTGTCATTTTCGTGGTTATTACACATTGAAGCCGTACGTTGTGCACTTCCCGGGGACCACATAGTCTAACCGAGGATCTTTAGAAGTCCTTCGATTGTTATGAAGGCCTTTTCTTTACTTACTGCACGTTTTAATCCTTTCATCAATCGACACCTTTTTCAGCACCGTATACGAAATAATGACACTAACATGGCTTCGTCTGCAACAATATACTGTCTCTGCCAGCACAGTGAGCCACGTATTGGATGAGCGATGTACTTCATGCTTGAGCAAATGCATAGGCATTGTGAATTTTAGGAATGTTCAGCTAAAAACTTAGTTTTTTCAAAAGTAATGAAAGAGTTACATTCTCTTCAAAGCAGATAAGGTTAATAGCAGATGTTATTGGTAGTGTAAACAATTTCAAAAAAACATTAATCTCTAGAATTCCTGCGAGTAAACAATAAAAATAGTAGCCTGACAGAAATAACGAACAATTGGAGCTGAATACCCTGAAAATCTCATTGATTTTTGCATTGGGCCTTCAATTAACGGTATTTGCCAATTCGCAAGTCTGCACCACCGATTCCTTGAATTAACTTTGTAGTAGTCTCAGTCAGTCCACATGGCACAGTGATGAACTGGCACGAGATGATTCCTCCAGTTGCAGCGAAGATATGAGGAAAATTTCAGCACTAGTACGCCCTCTGGAACTGCTTCCCCTTTCTTTACCAGGTTGTGCTACTACGGGAGGCGACGGCGGCACTCGAACGTCGCTACCACCAGTGCTAATGTCATCGCAGCTGCTCTGAGGATTTGTTAACATTGACCCTTCCAGGTCTGTAATGCCTGATAACTTTGGAAATATTTTGATATCAGCGTAGTTTTTCAAACACATTTATTACGAACCATTTCAAAGTGTAGTTCAGATACCTGCTCGTCAGAATCTTCTTCGTGCAAGAAACAGAGCCCACAGCAGCCGTCACAACAGCACAAACAACAAAAGCCGCAGCAGCAGAAGCAGCAGGTGAAAAAGCCGGCCACTTGAAACCAGTTGTTGGTCATGAGAGAGAAGAAGGCCACTTCTTCCGGGCCGTTGTGCTCCGCAACGTACAGGCCGAATGATCCGTATTCATCATAAATGACCCTCTTGTCCTTGTCCGTAAGAATTTTCTGAGCTCGGCTCACAGCCAAGAACTAGTTTCATTAAATCCTTGTAGAAGAGTGGTCAAAATCAATAAAGCAATAACTCAAAATGGTGGGTCAGCGCGTGATATTTACCTTTTCACACGCCTCACGACAATTCGGATTCTTATCCGGATGGTACTGCAAGGCTAACCTTCGGTATGATTTATTTATAACCTCCTCAGTCGCTTGCTTACAAACTCCCAGCTCGTCGTATAAGCTTTTTCCCACCCTCCTTCATGAAAAAAAACACGTGCTACATAATCAAATCAAAACCTTTATGCATACTTAGCTCCTATTCATTTTATCGATGTATCTAAAAATAAAAAACATAACTTTATCAATGATCAAAAATTTACGCTCCTTACGACAATTTCCTTTGTCTGAATCCCACGACGAAGCACTCCATTTGCCCTTCTAACTGGTGGTACCCGAAACACTTCGACACTGACCCGTCGAAAACAGAGCCACGGTCACCTGCTTCAGAAATCAGTGCCAGTGCAGCAGTGCAGCGTAAAAACCTTGCAAATAAAAGCCCGTCGCGTGATAACAGAAAGGAGTTTCGTATGTCAACTGTGATTTTACATTGGCTTTTATCAATTCAACTTGATAAGATTAGCACCGATGCGACTGTAAACGCTACGGTATTTATTTTCATTTTAAAGCCTAATCCAAACTTATCAAAAATGCGAAAAGAGCCGATTTCACAAATCACTAAAATGTTAATTAATTTTATCCCGATCATCAATGACGGCATGGTTTAGTGATACAACAATTCGGAGCGTAACATTTGCCACTGACATCGAAATCTACGAAGCCACTCAAACCTCGCGGGGATTCGACAAAGCGTGCTGAGACGCCTCAGCTTTGGTTATCCTCCCCTTGATCTCCTCCTCCAATTTGAGAAAGGAAGCCGCTTCGAGCCCATCCTTAATGAAACTGGTCGTAGTAGCGTCTCCGTCAGTAACGTCCTCCGATGAATACGAAACAGCATGATGGGAGGCGAAGATATCTTCCAAACGGATCGACTTCACCGCAATCATGTCTAGATTTCCGTCATTTTTATTCTTCCTGTAATCTCGGAGGTCTTTCACGATCTGGCTGCGATTAGCCAGGTCATTGACAGAGAGGACCTCCATGTCGAATCCGGACTTCTGGATCCCAACCTCTTTGCACATCTGTTGTGATTCCTCAGAGTATAATTGGTCCAGGATGTCGGCATACTCCTGAATGAGCGCCCAGTCCTCATCTGCATGGAAAATAATGGTAGACTGTGAACATTGATCAAACTAGCCATACTGATTCAATAGTCAATATTGAAAACTGTAATCTCACCAATGTGCTTAGGTGTGGAAAACTCATAGCAAACAGCATAACGGATTACTTTTCTATCGTTGTATACTCCTGCAACCATATGGATTTTCCGGGATGCGTTCAAAGCTTCCAGTAGACGCATTGTCATCAGGTTCGCTAGCTTGGTATTGCCACGGTAGGCGAAGCAGCACAAGCCCGTCTGCAAAACCACTAATGTTAAATTTCACTCTTTTTGAAACTACAAATTTCAATTCAGTCACCGTTACATCACACCAACACAATGTTAATTTTTGCAAATGACTCACAACGTAAAATCAGATACGTACCATTTTTGTCGATTCCTCAAAATCAAAACTTTGACCTAAGCCATTATTAGTTTGACGTTTTTTACGCTCATTTGGTATGTAACTCATAACTAACTAATCTTTTCTCACTACTACCAAGAACTTTACTTACCCGCACTTCGCCTATCACTTCGAAACGCGGATCCCGAAGTATTTCTCTCTCAAACCGCTTGGCCAAGGCTATATGATTGCGGATATAATTCCTGATTTTTTTCTTCCCGTATGTGCGAAGTACGAACCACAGTTTGATGGCCCGAAACCGCCTCGTGTTTACCAAACCCAAATGCTGTGTAGTACAAAAAATTGTCAACTGAATGCTCTATAGGTTAGGGTAGTCCCCCTTCTTACCCTGTACACTGGAAGTCCATGTGCTGGCGGCGGCTCGAAACCACTGAGTGGTCCGCTGAGCAAGTGTTTGTATCTAACCCTACGTTATACCAGAGGGCCAAGATTTCAATCAACTTTAGCATCGTCCTCGTCAAACTACGGTTTTGGGATGCTGCTGAAGCGAATAAAATGGGCCATTTAAATGAAACCCACCACATCATGGAGCAGTCAAAATTTGTGAGCATCCACTTGTTACAGTTCACAGTGACCGACCAGGCGTGCTGCATTTCACCAAGTAAATGAATCAGTTTTCGGGGAAGCTCTGGTGTAAGAATAACGCTAGTAAATAATTTATCTCAACTGGGTTGCGAGAATTTTCGAAAACAAATTTGCGGTAATCGCTACACCAGTCGATATTTCTCGTTGTCAACCCTGTGTGGGAAAAATGATTTTAAACTCCCAACCTCGAGACCGCGTTTGAGGTATTGGCTCTCGGGGCAGCTAAACATTGCGCCAGCATATGCGCAGTCCACATGAAGCCACATGTCATGAGCATTGGCGATATAACCAACTTGCATCAAGTCGTCGAAGCAGCCAATGGAAGTTGAGCCCAAAATCCCGTTCATGAAAAATGGAATCAGCCCGTCTTTAATATCTCGTTGGATTTGCTGTTCCAATCACGACAAAATTCATAATTTTAGAGGATTACAAAATTACTCGCATTTGGCATAATGATTACAGGAGGTTGAATACTAACATCATGCAAGGTGTACGCATCCAGGCATCCCGTTCCATTCGGCTCGAGCAGGAGACAACGGACCCCAGCCATAATGGCCCCCTTCTCTATGCACGAATGTGATTGATTATTAGCATAGGCGATTAGTTTCCCCTTCAAAATTGCACGGTCCACTCCGGGATGGACCTTTTCCGTTTTGGTTAAAGTGTATTCTCGGGCAGCTATCATGGCGAGGAAAATTGATTCGGATGCTGAACCCTAAATTTGTCAGCAAATTAATTATATACTGATTTCAATCAATCAGTTAATTATCTCACCTGAATAATACCACCTCCTTTGGATTCTGGATTTGACCAAGGCGACAGGAAGTGGTGAGGAAGCTCAAGCATTTTAGCTAACCAATCGCAAACAATGATCTCTAGCTCCGTCCCGACAGGACAAGTTTCCTGAAGAGAATCGCAGATGTGAGGTGTAGCTACCAATATCTGTGCAAACTTTTCGGTCCTTTATGATTCGTGGTTTAAATGAACTGATTACCCAAGTGGCACAGTTGGAAGCTGTAGCGTTGATAAATATGCCAGCGAGTACGGAGGGCCATGAATTACCGGAGGCAAAGTACGCGTGAAAGTGGGGGTGATTCCAGAAGACCATCTGCATTACGGGAGTACATGCAAGATTTTCGAAAATTGGCCGTCCTACTTTGCCCGTATTCCCCATTACAAAATTTGGACGAGGCTAAGTAAAATTTGACTCACTCCATCCATTATGCAAGGTTCTATGTCCTCCATAATGTCTTCCCAACTTTGTGGCTGCTCAGGAGCCACGCGGGGTATCAGTTTTGCCAAGTACCCAGGTTGGACATTAGGAGCCGGACTTCTGTCACGGATCGTATCCATGAAGTTGGCAACATAATCTATTATTTCATACCCCCGTTGTTTGAATTCTGCCAGATTCATGGTCATGATCCAATCTAAATAAAGTCGGATTCTATTATTCCATAAGCCAAAAAGTAATGAATCAACAAAAGTATTACATCTACTCTTACATACGTTTTTAATAGAGCTCTTGGTGTGTTCTTTATCAAGCCCGTCAGAGTTTTTATAATTTATAACAATTTGAACGGTTCACTTAAGTTTTAATATTAGTTGCTTATAGCGCTAGTACGATTAGTTATTAACTACAGTTAGTGCCACACAAAACTAAAAAATAATGCCCGTACGCCCATTACTCACACTATCTATTACCGATTATCCCGATGACTGCGGAGGATGAGGCTAAGTGGATAATTCTCATCATTATTGCTAATGCCGCCTCCGCTTATCTCATTCGCTTGAGTCAGGTTGTTACTATTTAACGCTTGAGAACCCACAAAAAATACCGTTACTAACGGTAACAAAATGTACAACGCATTAACTTTGAGAGAGAATAGTCAAAAACTGCACAAAGGACAGAACTGAACTACTAAGCGGGACTGGAGACTGGACTGTCTGTTGCGTGTATGCGATGCAGTGTATCGCATACACCCAACTGTCCAGTCATAAGTCATAACTACAAAATACAATGTATAACATCTATCTGTAGCATCTATTCAGTGACTGCATGTAACTTGAAAGCAATGTGACTGAATTTCAGTCACATTGATAACTACGAATACAATTTTGAAAGATTTAAGTTCTTCGCTGCATCACTTGACATATCGCAAATAATTTAGGACGTCGACTTTCCACGCTTCGATGCATTTTTGAGCAGTTTCTACCTTTGCAGCAATATGGTTGGGCTGACTATTATATGGCCCGAAGAGCGTTTCCCGGATAACGATGCGGCATACGTAGGAAGAAGGGCGACCATCGTCGTAACTGCTAACAATTATCTGAAACACAGGTGGTTCCCAGTTGAGAAACCTGCAAAGTGCATTAAGCACCTCCAGCGGGCCCTCCCCTAAAAGCACAGAAAATTTGTTAAAAATAAACACAAATCTGAGACAATCTTCAACAACTTCGAAACCATTTTTTAAAACGATAAAAAAAACTGGCGAACCTTCATCTTCCAAAATACACAAAATCTCGAGGGCTTTCGTTTTGACAAGTTTTGCATCGCCTTGTTTTTCACATATACTGTTGACATATGAACCACCTGGCTGCTGCTGAGGCTCACAGTCGGGGGTAATGGTCGATTTCACAGCAGTTGATGATGGTTCAGCGACTAGGGTAACCGTTCTTTCCCACGAATCTTTGGCAACCGTCGGTCTCTTCCATCCCACATCAGAGGAAATTAGCACCTCGCACTCGGCCGTGTCCATTTCTACGTCCTGACTCTGAAAGAAATTAAAGATACGGACTTCATATTACGTAACAAGCATGGTAATTCGCACAGTTTAAGCATACGAATATCTTGAAATCAGTTTCAGCAGGAATTGTACCTCTGAGACGTGAGTGTCCCGTTCGCAAGCCTCTGGAACTGAAATCATGTTTAACTCCATCGTCCGATTCCGATTTGAGCTTACAGGTGGTGCTGGGCTGATTGTATCACATTCCTGTACCACAAAATCTGCACTTTCGCATTCACCTAAAAGGTCACCTGAGTACCAGAATTTAAATTGTAAATCAACTAGAGTATAATGGCCACACATTACATCAGATGTTGTAATAAATTGTTAAATATGTAAAACAAAACTCAAAATGTTTAAAAAATTCAAATAATAAACCTTGTATTTCGTCTTCTACAATATGAATCTCTTCCACTTGCCCATCGAATTCCGCATTATCGCAGTACTGATCTTGATTGGTAATGTAAGGAAGAACTGATGACAGAGACTCCAGCATACACGAGGGATCCAAACGGTCTGCGTTCGCTGTTTGTCGGGCGAAAGTCTGTTCACTGGCGGGAAATATTACACCTTGGCTGGCATTGACTTCTCCAATTTTTTCAGTCCCATAGTCTCGATTCCAACAATGTTTGCCTCCTAAAAGGTCAAATCCAATTTCATCCGTCGACATGACTTTTGACTGAGTCCAGTCGGGGTTACACACAAGACTACTAGAGTCATGTTGAAACTGATACTCAATTCCAGTTGGTGTTGCCTGGTAGTGCCAGTGTTCCGGTATATTGCAAAATGGCGCTACATTAGCTTGTATAATATTACCCAAAGGCCCGCGTCCGTGGTACTGAACGACTTCTTGTTCTCCACAGACTTCCAAAAATGGGGGAATATTTTGCTGGACAAACCCTGTTTCATACATGTCAGGTCTCGTTTGGGCCCCATAAGAAACGGCAACAGAGGCGGCAGCATTAATTTGATCAAAACTTGCTTCTTGGCTAGTAACTGTACTGGTCAATAGTGGCATTTGACGCACGTTAATGTCCGTCCTCTGCGTCGAAATCGTGAAATCCGGAAGCGACGTACTGTTAAATCGAGCATTTGGAATAATGCTTGTTTCTGAAATCAAATGGCCCGATTCTTTTCTTGAACCAACTTTCTTCTTGGCAGCCTTTATTTGTTTTCGCATCAATTCTTTCAGTTTACTTTTACTAAACAAAGGATAGACTTGCCGCGGGCTACTGGGAGGTCGACTCAGGTGAGATTGTCGTAAGTCATCTCTTCTCAGCTTTGGAGATGAGGCCTGACTGTTTCCAAAGAAAGGCTGAGAATTCGATGCTGGAATCGACGTAAATGTGGAATAACCATCTTCAAAGCGCCGACGCGGAATTTTGAAAATTGGAAACTTTTTGAAATTTGAATACGTTAGGCACTCCGAACTATGACATGTGGCTGTCCTTCCGGGAACCCTCCGCGCACAGGCGCAGTTGATTGAGAAGTGAAGCCCACAGGACGTCCATCCGGATAGAGTTGGCCACAGATTTCTAGGAGCGGGACGTCGGGTTCCTCTCCATTCTTTCCGAGTCTTGGGGGCATACTTTGATCTCAAATGAACTTTCGGCCTTGATTTCTTCGACTCAGATGATGGATTCACCTGTTTTGATTTTAATTCACCTGAGCCCTCGCCTGCCTTCGATTGCCTCTCGGTGGCCCGTTTCATTTTTAAATCTTCTAATGTCTTGACTAATATGCGATAGCACCTGAATCTATTCGTCCTTGATTTCCTGGAACAACGTAACCTTTCACGTTAGTCAGTTGTAAGACAAAGAGAATATAGATATCATATTAATTTCACACCTCTGCACATCCGTAAGGTTATTAACTCGGACCACTGCGCACTTGTAAACTTTATGACTAAAATCTTGATGACTTAGCCCACTGCTGTCAGGAACGTATTGAGTGTGCGCTTTACGTGAATCCACGAACGATTTGCGAAACAGACATGAAACAAACATCTACGAGTTTGACCTGAAAACAGGCATGCGCAGTAAAATTATAATTATTACGCTAGATTACCCTAATAATTCACACGAAATTCGAATATTTATACTATGTTATAATTAAAATATGTAATGATATTTGTAGTTAAAGTGAATTACTAGATTGCGGATTCTCGGTGGCAGCCGGTGCTCCTTACGTCCGCATCCGCACTAATTTAAATTGATGGCAACTGGCAATTGCAACTTGTAACTACTGCTCTTTCCACGGTGTAATCGTTCACAAATTTGACTCTTGTTTTTGCTTGCAGAGTTTAAATTCAAATTTATTTACTTACAGAAGTACACCGATCTATTACTAATCATGTTGCATAAATGTAGTTTTCAGTACATTAAATATTTAACTATGGTGCTCCAAAAAAATACTAGCCAGCGCACAGCTTGCACATTTGTTTGCTAACTACTGCAACGCAACGGATCAAATAGCATGCTAAATATTATTTGGAGTTAAGTGGAACACCAACCGTTTGTAATTTGTAATACGAAGGAAGCTGTAGTGTTTATAGCCCGTTACCTGGACTCTCTTAGGGAAGTATTTATAACGATTTGCAAATCAAGATATTAGCCTATCTTAATCGGAATTCCGTCTTAGAAGTTTGAATTTCACTTGTGACATGATACGTGATAGTAGAATTTGAATGGGAATAATGAATGAATCATGAAAATATGCCGAGAATTCCTCAAAGTAATTTATTCATCGAGAAATCACGAAGCATTTACTCTTCGTTGGTATCATTCGTGGTGTCACTTACACGTTTTTTGAGCTTAAAAATAACTGATGATCTTGACTTGAGTCTCAAAATTGATTTTTGGGATTAAACTACCTTCGTTGCTCTCCCACCAAAGTGTCCGGGTGGGAAAACTCGAGATTAAAACATGCAAAAATATGATGATTATGCAATTGTCAGTGAAGACGGGCTCGTGGCTCGCCTACATGACCGAACATGTTCTGAGGTTCCGAGTAATGTACCAAAATGACGTGTTAAAGGAGAAAACTTGTGAGTGTCGAAGGGCTGTTCCCTGGAAACCACTGACAGGGATCGTAATTGGAGAAATTTGATAAATAGTTTGAAACCAAATGGTTTAATCTTCTCCAGTAAATAGTTGTTGAATAATTTTTAGTGACAGCTGCGATCTCGTTGGCTGTGCTCGAACATTTGAATCTTGACATAGATTTTCACCATCTAAAATTAAAAGTCATCCAGACTTAAGGCAGAATGAGTGAAGTTAGTTTAGAAGTGTGCATTGACTCCATCGCCTCCGGAATTGCAGCTGAGGCCGGCGGAGCCAGTAGGATAGAACTATGCGCCGCGTTGTCGGAGGGGGGTCTCACCCCCTCCGTCGGATTCCTCCGCACACTGAAAGAGCGGGTGAAGATTCCAATTTTTGCAATGATACGGCCACGGGCGGGTGATTTCCTCTATTCGTCTGACGAAATTGCAATTATGAAGGTAAGGATCAGTAATTTAACTGATCACTGGACATGAATAATTCCACAGAGCAGTTGCCCATTCATTCTTAACAAGGGAAATAATTACCCATAGGAAGACATTCGTGTTCTGAAAGAAAACGGCGCGAATGGTTTTGTATTCGGCATCGTGACCGCAGCTGGTAAGATAGATGTTGATAACTGCAAGATTCTGTTAGAGGAGGCACGGCCCCTCCCTGTCACTTTTCATCGGGCGTTCGACCTACTGGTGTCACCCCCGGCGGAAGCGTTGGAACTCCTTGTTGAGCTCGGGTTTTGCCGAATTTTAACCAGCGGTCAGCAGTATAATGCTAAGGATGGGATTCCATTGATCAGAAGCCTAGTTACCCAAGCACAGGATCGAATTAGCATAATGGCAGGAGCGGGTGTTTCGCCTTCAAACGTAAGTGAGATTGTAGGAGCAACTCATGTTAAGGAAGTTCATGCCTCAGCACGGAAGGCACAGAAATCCGAGATGGAAATGCCGGGGAATCTTGGAGTTACCATGGGATCACTGAAGGATGATTTTATCACCTATGTAACCGACAGCCACGTTGTGGCGACTATTGTTAAAAATGCTCAGAAACCTTTAGTATAGGAAATACTTGCATCAGAGCTCATTTTATAAAGATTTAATAAAAGTGGCTCAACGAAAGCCAAAAATTCACGAATGACAATTTTTTTCTTCTGTTGTCCTCACTTGTCTTTACCAGCACAGTATTTATGATTAACAAATCGGGTAATTGTTAAGCTGAATTACATTCCTGGCACACTTTGCTCAATATCCTGCATCGTATCTTTCAAATTTGCAATGCCATTTTTCCAAGCCGTTAGGATATCCCGGATCTGAATCCAGTGAGTTTTGGTGAGGGCCCGTTTCACGACGGAATTAATGCTGAGTTTTTTGGAAGCTTGATCTATCCTTGCTGTCAGGAGTTTGGTTTTCAGGGCGTCAATGATAAAAGCCTCCACTTGATTTGGCTCCAGCTGTAACTCCCGCTGTATCTGAGAGAAGGAGAGCTCGGAAGACTTCTCTGCCATGCTGATAAGACTGAGAATCCGGAGCTTCTTCATTAGTTTTTCGTGATCGAGTCCCATCTTCTGAAGATACTCCTTGTGGTGACTGTAGTATTTCAAATACTCATCCAGGCCATCGTACACCGCGATCATGAGGAGGTCATGAATAGGATTTCCTGCACAAAAAGCATTCACTTTATAATGAACATTTAAACGTCATACACGAAAAGTTACATTCACAAAAAAGTTAACTGTGATAAATTTTAAAATAGCGAATAAAACCTTATTTGTCACTCACCCTCTAAGAACTTGACAGGTTTGAGTGGCAACAGATGATCGAGCAAGTAAATATTTGGATCTGCCAACGAGGCAATAATGCATCTCTGTGCATCCTCCCTCGCCTGCGAAGCATTTTCCGTCGTGTAGGTGGCCAATAGGTCAAGCATGACCTTGTACGCTTCATCACTGGCCTTGCAGTTAATGAGCCCCTGGTGAAGTACACGGTATAATTTCTGCAGCTGCTCCGCCGTTGGAGGTCGAGTGGCAAAACTCTTCTTCAGTGTCACCGTGTTTGTGAAGATGGACTTAATTTGCCCGACTTTCCCCGCCACTTCCACCATGTAGTAGTACACGTGGTAGCGCATAGCCGAGGATTCACCCAGTGAATAGAATAATAAACGAAGGACTTTGAGAGCTATGAGCCCGTTCTTGGTGTCGGGCTCCCACGCTTTGGACAACTTTTCGCAAAAGGCCAGGACGAGACCTTCGGATGCACCGGGTTCCGCAAAGATCACGACGGACACGATCCCGTTCAACACGGACTCAATGTCAGTCTCACTTATTCCGGTTGTGAAGCAATGGTCACATACTTGAATGATCTTGTGCAGATCATCCTCCATGCCCTTTGCACTGGGTTGTGTGGATATCTCCGCCCCGAGATTCTTCAAATACTCCCGCAGCT
Organism: Pseudobourletiella spinata; assembly: GCA_009870155.1. NCBI lineage: Eukaryota > Metazoa > Arthropoda > Collembola > Symphypleona > Bourletiellidae > Pseudobourletiella > Pseudobourletiella spinata. Next base: position 37,749 of record WJFA01000096.1, on the reverse strand, counting down.
CCTGACACTGCTCCTGTGGGGTGCAGGCTATGAACGATGTTAGCTCCGCTTCCATTTTTTAATTATCTGCCAAGAAAATTCGCCCATAATTACATACTGAACGAACGAGAGATCTGGTAGCACGAATGAATGAGATGTAATACGGCCAAACATCAACACGAACAAACAGTACAAGTTTGAAGATTGTCAAACAATTATGATTACACGTCATACACAGACACTTACATAGACCAACCTAATTCCATACTTCAATAATACATCTGGAAGCTAATTCAAAAACATGATTTCAGTACAATTACTACAGCACGAGCACAATCAGAAATTTTATAGTCGCATTTTTCTGGGCTCACTAGAAATGATACAGGAATATAAATTCGAAACTTCCTCCTGTAACTCACTAAAATAACGTATGTTGATGATCTCTCTAAGAGTAAAGTATGAATACTACCGAAAATCCACCACTTACTGTTTTCTTCACACGATCCCAAGCAACCGCTAAAATTCTGCAAAAACTTTCCAAAATTCTTGACAGATTTCCACTGAACCGGCGTGTGGAAATTACAGCCTACTCACAAGTTAGTGCACTGCTTGGCCGCATTGGCGCGGTAGAAGCTCATGCCGCGAATTTTGAGAGCGACCACATTGACTTGTGACGAAAATCTGTCTGCATACGCATTTAGCACGCTTCTCTCATTCATCGCGGCAGTCCAGCAGAATTGTATGGAAAAGGATCACGTAAAATTTTCAAAGAAGTTCTTCTCTTTGGGAATACGGATAATTGAGAAATTTTGTTTAAGAGTCTGCGGTAAGTTTTGTACTGAACTTGTATGTTGAATCGCGTAATATTGAATTGCGTATACATTAATCTTCCACACATTTCATGATACAATTGTTATACCTCATTTTAATTTATAGATGGGGACTGATGGACCAGCAAACCGGGGCCAGAAGGTCGGGAAAAATTGGGGTAAAGGTCGTACAAAAAAGTTCGCCTTCAAAGAAAAACCCAAGAAGACCGACTTGGAACTGAAGGAAATCAAAAAGTTATTGGAGCAGTACGATAACGTAAGTTTAAGTTATGCCGAGATTTCTCTAGCTAATTATTTAGTGCATTACCTAGAATAGTAATAATTTAAACTCTGGAAATAATTCTATGTATGTTTGTTTTATGTAGAAGTTAACTGTCTTTGTAAAGCATGATCTTGCTGTGCGATTTTTTATGCGATAACAATCTGGTTCTATTGTTAGTACGACTCATCGAAAGTTAAGTCATTCCGAGACGTACCACTGTCCAGGAAGACATTCTATGGACTGAAGGAAGCTGGCTATACGAAACCCACAGATATTCAGAAAGAGAGTATTGGGTTAGCTCTCAGAGGACTGGATATTTTAGGCGCTGCGAAGACGGGAAGTGGAAAAACACTAGCTTTCCTCATACCAGTGAGTAAGCCATTGCAAAGATTGAGATACTCTTGCACAGGTACCTTAATTTTGTCTTTGCAAAACAGGTTCTTGAACTTCTAAATCAGAAACTTTGGACAAAACTAGACGGGTTGGGAGCCCTTATAATCACGCCTACCCGAGAGCTCGCGTACCAAATTTTTGAATCTCTCAAGAAAGTGGGAGCTAAACATGATTTCTCTGCTGGGTTAATTATCGGTAAGACTTGCAAAATTTTGGATTCAAGCAAATGAAGCATCCATTTTGACGTGTTCCCATTTGTTACCATTACTTGCAGGTGGGAAAGATTTAAAATTTGAAAGGAAACGAATGGATCAGATGAATATTATCATATGCACTCCGGGCCGTCTGCTCCAACATATGGACGAAAATCCAATGTTTGACTGTTCCAACTTGCAAGTACGTAACAAAAAAAAGTTTTAATAAAATAAGGCAATTTAAAGTCTTGTTTTACTTACGGTTATTTTCTAAAAAATAGAATCCCTGTGCTTGACAAAGCTAAATCTAATATGATTCATTATTCAGATACTGGTTCTTGATGAGGCCGACCGTTGTCTAGACATGGGATTTGAACAGACGATGAATTCTATCATTGCTAACTTACCTCCGGAGCGTCAAACTTTATTGTTTTCTGCGACGCAGACTAAGTAAGTCACTTTAAAGAGCTCAAAAACTACATTGATGATAGTTAAAAAACACAAATTTCCCTGCATTTTCCAGATCCGTAAAGGACTTGGCCCGGCTCAGCTTGAAGTCTCCAGTTTATGTATCCGTGCATGAAAACTCAGAATTCAGCACTCCTGAATCTCTGCAACAAAGTTATGTAATCTGCCCATTAGAGTCCAAGTTGGATATGCTCTGGTCCTTTCTCAAACACCATAAGAAATCTAAAATTCTGGTTTTCTTATCCAGCTGTAAGCAGGTAAGAGAACTAAAATTCTTTTCTTGTTACACTTTAAGCAGGTATTTTGGTGATTCTCGAGAATCCGTTGCTGATCTCGGTACGTTTTAGCTCACTGAGCTGTTCTTTTAACTTCCAGGTGAGATTTATACATATGCTTTTCTGTCGGATGCGCCCCGGCATGAGCTTGCTAGCATTGTACGGATCTCTTCACCAACTGAAACGAATGACAGTTTACGAAGATTTTTGCAAGAAACAGTCGGTCGTCCTTTTCGCTACAGATATCGCAGCACGAGGCCTCGGTAGGTTATACGTGACGTGAGGTCATTCGATGGTCAGATAACCAGAAATGCTTTGTTACTTTTTAGACTTTCCATCGGTGGACTGGGTTCTCCAACTTGACTGCCCTGAAGACGCCACAACCTACATTCACAGAGCAGGGCGCACTGCCCGTTACAACAAGGATGGTGAATCTCTCCTTGTGCTTCTCCCATCTGAGGAGGAGGGAATGCTGGAGCAATTGGAAGTCAAGAAAATACCTATTAATAAAATCGAAGTTAATCCGAAGAAAATTGTCTCTGTGCGGCGGAAATTCGACGCTCTTCTCGCCCGAGACTCCAATCTAAAGGAATGTGCCCAGCGGGCTTTCAAGGCGTACCTCAAATCCGTGTTCCTCATGAAAAACAAGCACGTTTTTGACGTGACCAAGCTGGATTTGCCTAGTTTTGCAAGGTAGTTCTATAATTTTTGAAAAGTTATCCAATGTTACGGTCATTACCTCTCAGTAATCAATTTAAGCCTTTCGTTCCTGCAGCTCGATGGGATTAGCTGTGGCGCCAAGAGTCCGCTTCTTGCAGAAGAGGCTAGAAGGGAAACTCAAACCGCGAAAGAAAGAAGCCAAAGAGGATGAAGATGAGGAAACTGTTATCAAAGATGAGCCTAAGTCTCCACCAGAAAGTAGTGAAGCTGAGGATGCAACAGCAGTGGCTCCGAAGCTTCCGACTTTTGACTTTAGCATTGAAGGTTGGTGTGGCTCAGCACTACTTCTGAAGCATCTGACATTGCAACTGGATTCACAAACGAATTTTTTCGTTTCGCAGGTGAAGATGAGGACGGTTGCGACGATTTATTCATGAGTAAAAAACCGGTTATCTTTAACGATGATGACGAGGACGTCAATTTATCCAATCCTGAGGCAGACAGAGTGAAATCCAAACCCAAGTCTAAAGCAGCGGTGGCCAAGAAACTGTTAAAGAAGAAGATTTTGGCGAACAAGAAGGTTGTTTTCAACGAGGAAGGCGAGGCTCTGCCCGACTTGCGTCGGGAGAGGCAGAGTGAGCTTGCAAAGACGTACGAGCGCGAAGACGCCTCCGGTATCGATATAAGCAGAGCCAAGGAGATCCTCAAGTTGGAAGATCAAGTGGATAAGAAGCTGGAGCGAGAACGTGTAAAGGCGAAGCACAAGTAAGTTTCATCCTCCATCATCTCTGCTGTGCTTAGCTCATCCTCTGCCTGCCCGGGTAATCCAATAAAGTGGTTCTATTCAACACGTTTTACGTACTTACAGGGAGGCGCGGAGGAAAGCGAAGCTCGCTCGTAAGGGCCTCGAGGAAGAGGCGGAGGAGACATTGGCAGCCGAACAACCTGGTGAGGTGGGTTTGGAGGAAGAAGATGATGGCTCATCGGGATCCGAGCCGGACTTGTCCTGGCTTCCTGATCCGGACAAAGTGTACGCCCCTGAGCAAGGTGATAATGATGATGACGATGATGATGATCATATGAGGAAGGAAAAACGACCTCCAAAAAATGTGAAGCGGAAAGCACGGGATGAGGATGACGAAGATAGCGATGATGAGTATTTCCGGGGCCAGGTCGTCAATAGCAGTGATGAGAGTGAGGATGAGGAAGATGAGCCGGTTCTACCACCCTCTCGGAAAATCCCGAAGAAGAAGCGGAAGCTAGAGGACTCTGAAGATGAGGATGATATTGATAAAGATTTGGACGGGGCACTTATGGAGGAGTTAGCACTTAAACTTTTGTCCAAGCGGTAACGTTCATGGGCAGATTGTTTGTTAATTACTAATTCGAGCCCGTTAATATTATTTTATTTGCGAAATAAATGGATAAGTAATTTAAAAGTTGCATTTGCATTTTCACTCTGCAGTGGCTACACAACTGTGCGGTAAATGTTACCAATGATTGCGCATTCACGATTATCGTTTACAGTCGATACTCCTGAGTCCTGACGGACATATACGTTGTTGGAATACTACATTTTTGCGTTAAAATATTGGGGATAGTGAAAAATGTCATCCTATCCGTCACAACTTTAAGATCCAAGCCCCAACCGACTTTATTCTCAACACTCCCCACCACGCAGGACTCGACAAACGCTGGGAGTTGGCTCACAATAATAGTCATTATTATTATGAATAATATTCCAGTCTTTTGGTTAGTCGCGATTAACTTATAAAAGTTCTAGAATTATTAGTAAAAATTCATATAAAATAATGTACAGAAACAGCACCTCACAAGAAGGGAAACGGTGGACGAGGTCAAGACGCATAGATTATTTTAGGGTTAATTATGACATCAGTTTTTACAGTGGTATGGCTGCGCTAAACATGTGCAATTTCCCCACCCTCCTCCTGCTTCTCGATGGACGTGTACTTGACCCCATGAGTCGTGGGCTGCAGCAGAGGTGTCACGCTCCGTGCCACTGCCTTCCGCTGTACAAACAGGAGGGCCAGCACCAGACCTATGACCATAAAGCTAAGCACCCAGACCAGCGTGGTGGTCATGGCATGGAGATTCGAAATGCGGAGCACCTCACACTCGGTTCGGTTCACTTGAGTCAAGTGCAAGTCCCGGTTGCTCGCCGGCGTTCCGTCGTAACAGTTCAAGCGATCCCTGTGGTAAACCCGATCCGGGTTTCTCCGCGTCGCATTCTTCACCCAATCAATATACACCTGGAGATTGCAGTCACAAATGAAGGGGTTGTCCGACAGATCCAGCCGGAGCTCTTCCCCATGGGAATTGATGTCGTTGAGGAGACGAAAGATTGAGGACTGTTCCGTAATATGCCGGATTTGATTCCTTGAGAGGTTTATGTAGCTCAGTTGAGGGAGGCAGGACATGTTGACGTCGAGATCTGAGAGGAAGTTGTTGGCGAGATAAATCTCCCGCAGGGATACGAGATCGCAGAACAGATTTGCATCCTCAATCATCTCAATCTCATTGTCCTCCATGTGTAGTTTCTCTAATTTTGTGAGATTGGACTCGGCAAAGATCCCGGCCAAGTCCGACAGCGACCTGCACATCATTATCAAAGAAATTTTTCCAGTTTATTGAACAAAACTAACAGCGACTGCTTGTATTAAATTTTTTTATACAAAATACGTACTCACCAGATCTCATTATTGAAGGCATCGTTGAGGAATAGCGCTTTGAGATTGACAAAGTTGGAGAAAACACGACTATGGTCGTGAATGCTCTTGTTGGAGATTTGATTGTAACTCAGAATAAGTACTTCAACCGCTGAAACGTGATGGAATGCCTTCCCTTTGATCTCTTCAATATTATTCCTCGACATATCAATCCATGTCAACTTGGGGTATTCCTTCTGACCCAGCACATTCGGTGGCAACACTTTGATCATATTCCCGGTGAAAATCAGTTTCTGGTAGTTCAATAAAAACATTCAAAATTGAAATTCCTCAAAAAAATACTATGAATGTTTGCCAAAGGAGAGACATAGAATTGCGAACGGAAGAGAACATAAATCGCCACACTCTGGTGTGACGGGATATTTCAATTTTAAATCCGGCGCACCTCCGTTTGGGCGGGTAAATACTGGAGCATGGATGCATTCGTGAAATTAGCATCATGGCAGTCCACCACATAGTGTTTGCTCGTCCGGTCAAAGTTGGTCGGGTAGATACTGGATACGAGTTGATAGGCACAGGTGCAGCGCCCGTCAAACTCAACCGGGCATCCCGTCTCGTCCTTCTTCCGAATCTCATTGTTCCCCGGCAGCACCGCACTCCGACTCGGACTCAGAAAGTCACTATTACTGTCCAGAATGGGATCACCGTCAATGTCATCATCATCCCCACCAATTCGACGTCCCGCCAGCACTCCGCTAAATGCAGTCCACAGGCTCAGAGTCACCACCAGAGAGAGGGCCTGGCGCTCTTTGCAAATCCGTAGTCTCATTTTTCACGTTTTGCGGAAGGGCGCTTTTTCTTCGACACTGTCACTGCTAATATATCTCCTGAAACTTAAATGTGCCAAGTCTCAAATTTTCCACTCAGGGACAAGGATGATCAGTTTTCTTCTTTCCCAAAAGAATCATTCTATTCGTCCCATAGATGATGCACTGGGAAATCGAGAATCGCTGTAAAAACCAAATAAATCGAGGTATTTATTATTTTATCCCACTTTTTGTTCCATTTTTTCTTCTACAGCCACCACCCGATTATTATGCTTCAAAGATCCGATCTTTCGAAATGAACGGCTAGCTCGAATTCCTTCGTTATTTGAAAATATTTGTGAAATAGATTATGTCCATGCGATTTCAAACTTCATTAGGTTTTCTCGTCGATAAATTATGAAAATATTGATTAAAAAATTTAAAACTTACTTTTAGACATTAAAATCTAAGTTTTAGCTATTATTTGATGCCTTCAGTGACTACTACTGTCCTTCTCAGATTTAACAGCTCAGTGGAAACTTGGAACTATAACTGCTACAATCCTCACACACAGTTCTCTCCCAGTTATTGACAATCTCAAATTGCACGCAATGCAATGCCAGCCAGCTGATGATAATAAGTCAAGAGATTAACAATCATCTCATGCCGCCGCGTCTTTCTCACTTAATAACCTGCAGGTGTTACACCATATCATCGTCATCATCCAAATCGTAGCGGGAATGCCCCAGTACCACCCCTTGGACGGAATGACCACTAATCACAGGAAATAAAAATCCTGTCGTACAGGGCTAATAACCATAATTAAAATGACTTCATCCATTTAGTATTTAACGTAGTATTATTCCTTCTGAATTTTCCACCAGCACATAACCAGTCCAGATTTTCCCTCACAGTGGACCACACCATCATAGCCGAGCGAACTTTCAGGTGTGTTGCAGGTGCGGATTTGCATATATGTAAGCCTTGGCGTATAACACCAGCGTAATTACCACCACTTTGATTCCTGTCCGATAAGAAAATGCCAGGAGCTATGACCACTGACTCATATTATATTACACTGTGTGTGTATGTGTACTATTAATTGAGAATAGTGTAGGGACTGTGAAACACACTATAATATTAATTCCCAAAGGCAATTATCAGTTGACAGGGGGGAAGGGGTGGGGAATTTAATGAAACTTTACCGCAAAGACTTAAATTAAATTTTTAAAAATTCATACCGTATTCGCTGCTCTCCTCCTCCTCCACCCGTTGATCCACAATATATGCTCGTCCTTTACTCGCCCACAACACAAGGATAATAATTCAAAGTTGGGCAAAGAGACTCTCAGAGTTCACATACACAAGTCGATCAAGTCCATAGGCTCGTCTTTGTACACGGCACACCAATGGGACGATCAGGACGTCCGAGAGCACCACGATGACGACCGTAATTTCGCATACACAGGGAGAGTCACACTTTTGCACACCTTTTGCCCTGACACATGCACAGAGTGCATTTGGGAATGGAAAGAAGAAGAGGATCGTCTCGTTAATTCACTCACATCATCATCATCCTCCAACAGCCACCCTCGTCTCTTCAGCATCATCATCATATACAGCGGCACCAGCAGCAGCAGCGGCAACAACATTACCAACAACAGGATGGCAAGAGCAGAGTCCAAAATCCGTCAAGACCTCTCACAGTCAGGCCCGCACGTCCATTCAAATGCAATATCTCCGCACCTACATAGTAAACATATACACAGGCTCTCGCTATCAACCACACACACACACACACACCTGAGGAGAGGCACAAGCCGGAGCATTCCATGCCATGTTTTGCCTCCGGCCGGAGGAGGCTTTTTTAGCTATATAGCTCTCCCATAGACTCTTTCCTAGTAGATTTACGGACGGAGGATGAAAAAAATCATATTTTTTCTCATTTGCTCCACGACGTTTTCACTTATTCCACTGCCAGGGAAGAATATAAAGTCTATTTAGGTAATGAAACTTTTTTCTACACTTCATTATTATAGAGGCATCTCATTCCTTTGCGCACGTCAAGTCTCTCCCATGCTTTGCTGCAGGTGAATCAGGATTCTCCAGCAATATTCACAGTTAGTCCTCTCCCTCTGTCTCGCTCTCCCTCACTCTTGCAGCCAGCCATTCAACTTGAAAGGGAACGCGGATGAATGCGATGGTGAATATAATGAAGCTCATGGTCTCGTGTGAAGGTGATTTTGTACCTGTGCATGCACTCATACGGCTGCTCTTCACCTCTAATGCAATACACACGCGACGGACCCTTTTCCACACAAAAGCCCAATTGAACATGTTGGGTGGGAATGCATAAGCCCGGTTTATACTTTGAGCTTTCTGTTGCCATCGTTTCCACAGTGTTTCAGTACAGCCCACGCCGCCGTTGTATATGGCCTATTACTACTATTCTAGTGTGAACGGAAGAGTGATTTAATACCATATAGAAGTAGACGCAGTGAGAGAGAGATAGGACCAACAACGTCGGGTCATGCTTCGGAATGAAATGGTGTTAAATTTTCACTCCAATATTGGTGTGCTGTGAGCCACTCATGTCTGCGACATTCATCTCTAGTACCAAACATTAGGTATGTGCCACACAAGGCATGCATGGTAGTTGGAAGAGTGTCGACCTGAACTCAATCTCCTCTTTGCCCACCAGGTAGACACAATGCTATGTACAGTCCTGCCACACGTTCAAATGTTACGCAGTCACACCCCGTGCACACTGTATATACGACAGTACTCCCACTTGAAAAATGTGGTTGAGAGAGAAATTTAAGAATTTTCAAGTTTCAAGTTTCAGAAGGAAGATCAGCTGTCGCGTTAGGAGGAAGAGGCTTGAAAAGTATCGCCGAGAGCGGCATAGCGGCTGTTTCCACGGCTCCAAATGGGAGGAATGTAACTTGGAAGAGGGCGGGCGGGCACTTGACTCTGCCGCAAAGAGTTGGAGAGAACTACTACATAACTTGGCCTCTTGGGGCAAGAGAGTTTTATGGTTTCCATTTCTTCCATTCCTGGTAGGATTCAGGGCTTTGTACGGAGGATGTGCAACGTGTAAGGAGGAAGATGATCCTTCCATAATAAGTTTTTCCAGCTCGTATTGTGTGCTAAACTTCAATTTCGTTGAGGAAGTTACTTTAAGGAGTTCTGGACCTCCTCTAATAAGGTCACAGGTCCCGCATGTGACATTGCACCACACCTGGATTAGGTAACTGTCCAAAGTATACTCGCTTAACGGCCAGTAATTTCCAGCTCTCAGTTAGCAGATTTTAGCATCCAGCCCTACTGGTTTTACCAGGATTGAAGGCTCTCGTTGCGAGAAAATTTTCTCGCATTTAAATTCACTAAAGGTACACACGCAGTAATAATGCATTATGCAAGTTATACCGAACCCAGGTAGAACCGCGTGGGGAAATTGATAGGGGAAAGTACGATGCTCTAATTCGGAGAAAAATTGTGACTACCGCGCAGGCGCAGAAAGTTTATATACGTCACCTCATCTTTGCGAATACGTTATTTTTTAAATTCCAAGTAGGTACCAGTTGAGTGAAAGGAGGCGCATTGTGAAAGGTGTATATACGCAGTGAGGAAGGGATTTTGACTGGGAGTGGCTCTTGGGGTTAGATGTAATTCCGGAGAAGCTTGGATCCACACTGATGATACGATTCGGAGAGATTTAACCTTTAATGGTCCCACAGCGACCTTTCCAACGGATCTTCCGGGTATTCATCAAGACTTTTACGAGCCTGCAGTGAGCTCCAGTGAAAGAGAAACAATCTCGATGCATGCATGTGTGCTCCACCTGAAGGAGGATGTAAAACCTTGGTGCTCGTTAGCCAATCTCTTCGCGGCATTATTGCTGGAAGATGGGAGGATATTAGAGGGCTACATGCTTCTGCGTTTCCCAGAAATTTTCAATGGGAATTTTTCAACTTGGACTGGCTTATCTAGGATGTTACCGAATACTTTGCAAATTATTATTACTATTATTATTATGTGCAGCACTAATATTATTGTTTTCAATTTATCCTGGGCTGGGGCTGGTCCGGCTCGTTCTTTGAACATGCTGCATAGATTGACGAGGGTTTCCGAGAATTTATTTTCTTCTTTGTACATATTATTACGTAAGAGTTGCTTGGCAGTGATGGAGGGTTTCTAAGAATCTAATTTTTTCTTTCAACATACCGGTTGCTTCGTTACCTGTTTACCCACCGTGAGCAGTTCGAGAGAAAAATCCAAGGTGGCAGGAAGGAGCGTACCAATGCTGTTGGTTTTACTGGCATGTGGAACGCCGTATATATTCGGATATTCCCGGGCCCTGCAGAACTCACTCAGTCAGGGTAGGAAGGAGAATGCACAGGAGAAATTTTGCTTATTATCAACAAAAAACTCGTGTTGTTGTTTAAAATTAAATGATCTGAATTAAATTTTACACAACATCCCAAGCACCTTTATTTCTCACCATGTGCACCATTATCATCGGCATCAGTATTATAGCGTCGAGCATCACGATTCACAATAAAAATTCAGTTTACAAATTGTTCATGTCAGCACTATCAAACCTTTTCCTACCTTCCTCACCTTTAAATATGTATTATACTGGTGTTGAATGAATCAAAGTATATAAGCTATTACAAGTGCCGATCCACATTTTTTCTCTGAAGTGTAGAGCTTTTAAAGCATAATAATACCTGCTTCTTAACACCCTGACATGGCGGTGGTTTTTGTCCTTTGGCAGTTATAATGCTATTTGTATGTGGGAGTCACAAGGATAATTTCATTTCATGCGTTACGGGGTTGACACTGACACGGCGATTTCGTGTCAAAAAAGCTTTTCCACAAGCCGAATAATGTGAATACTGGCAATCGTGTGGTCCACCATTGTAAATATTAAGTAAGAATAATAATTATCATCGTTACCACAATTGTTATAATTATTATTTTACGTATCATACACAAATTTAAAATTATTGAAACTGTAAAATGTGCAAAATCCGTAATAAATTTCAACAATCTTTCTATTAGTTGGGGAGAGTAAGCCTTCATATTATTCACATGTCCCTGCCGAGGAAACACATTGCAGAGTTCCAGTGAAGGGTATAGGTATTTTTCCCAAAGTTGAAATTTCCACTACTGGAACCTAAAATGGCAGTGACTATAGAGGTTTCGTACAACTGGGTGGGTATGAATGCAATAGTTTTCGGAAGGTTTGATGTGCTATCATATAGTTGCGGACTTTCGTTGCGTCGGAATTTCTAATGCTCTAATCATAATTTTTTATCGCCAGTAGAGCTCAACAGATTATTTACAGTGCGGTTGGGTGGATGGTTGGAATGATGAGGAGGCTCAAGCCATGTGCACACCTACGGCTGGTGAATGTTGTTCAAAATTTAAATTTCAAACAACCTCGAATATTCTCGCGGAACATATACAACTTCCCAGTGGGAACATCTCGTGGTAGTTTGGAGGACGTGTAGTCGGAAGCAGCAGTGTGTGTGTACAATAATTCAATGCGGCGTCCTTTTGAGCATATCTTCTTCCTTTACATAATATAATATTATGGGACTGGATTTGAGTATTATTAACGTCCTCTCCTCACATCTGGTTTGGTTGCTCCTTGCATCCTCCTCCTCCTCCGATGGGAGTGGAAACTTTCTCGCTGTGGAAATCTCCGGGGAGCTGCCGAAACCGTGCCCTTCCCAACCCGCTTCAATCGTTCCCACACAGAGCAGATTCATCTGGTGGTGAGGTAACATCAGAATGAGGGTTTTCACATAAATTCCCTCCGTACACACCTCCTCCTTTGCACAGTGTTCGTACTAGCAGTTTGTCCGCAGGGAAGGGTAGTGACACCTGGCACCACCACAGAATTTCAGAATTTCCCGCTATCCCTCAGGAGCTGCTGCTTCACCCATATCCGTAAAAACAATCCCGTCCAGTTCACCTACAGTGCATCGAACGATTTCAATATCACCACACGGTTGGCAATTGGCCACGGCACTCCAAAATCCTATCATTATTACATAATTTTTTTACAGATGAATAGAGTGACAAATGACAAAGTTATTTTGTAACGATTATAACGTTATCGTAGCGTAAATTAAACGATGTGACGATTAAATGATAAGGAGGATCCTACTTGCTAAACAGAATCATCTTATACGTCTTCGATCATGGCGTCTAACCGACCAAATTATTGAGATCTGAAAGCCTTTGGCTCCACTTGATGACTCTCCCCGTTGCCACTATAACTATTCTTGGGATTATACACGTAGTGATTGCTCTTCGAGTACATGCGGATGAGTTTGATGGGGTCGTGGAGAACGGGGCCGTTGGTGACAACGGCCTTGGGGGAGCAGCAAGCATGGTTGGAACCGGCAGAGTCCGTGCTGCAATTGCTATTGTAGCCAGAGGAGGAGGAGGAGGACTTCTTCGCTTCCTTCTTATCCTGCAAGTAGCGTTCGCTCAAGTCCTGGAGAAACTCCAGGAATCGCACATCCGACACAATCTTCTGCATCTCATCCGTATCCATGTGAGCAATCGTCTCCAACTCCTTCGGCGTGAGCCAGGGGAAGAGGGACAAGTCCTGGTGGAGCCGCCAGACGAGCTCTTCCACGGGGGATGTTGGCGTGGAGGCGCAAGAATTACTCCCATTCCGCTCCAGCATCCCCTCCGCGTTCGGCTCCAACGGCAGACCCAACCTGCGGGAACAACAACGACAGCAATATCCGATAGTATCAAACTCAAATGGAAAAAGTAAACTCATTTCTTCAAGGAAAACTCTATGTATGCGCTCCCAACACCAAATTACTTCACTCCATTCTACCTACCTCATACCACACACCCCCAAAGCTAACTGCTCCCGAAATACCCAAATGTGACACAGAGTACCCCGAACTGTAGTATGCATACAGTGCTTTCGCACAGGAGCCGAAATTGGGACCATTAGTAAACTTGGCGGGAATGTCTCATATATCAAGGTCTCATCCTCCACCGCTACCTCGCCCTTTTTACATATTTACATGCCCTGTTGTGCAACGGAACTCGGAATTGAATTGGACATCCAATTAACGTTACTTTTGACATGCGGGAAATTCATAGTAAAGAGACAGATCATCTCCGACTGCCTACATCCATCCCGCTCATTACGGTATACCACACTCAAAGTTGCCTTCGAAAGCTCATTATTACCTTTATCCACTACGAGCTACGGTTTAGTGCTGCTCAACCCCAGACTGCCAACAACCATAGCTACACCATTCAAATTCAATTAAAAATTGATCCAAGTATACAGGAAACGGAGAGCTCATGTCTAAAAGTTGAGGGCACGTCAGTTTCCCAGTCACTCCGTTAGCGTCTATCAAGCGCTTATGCGTATCCAGTGTCTTGGATCCATTCACTTGGATCCTGGGAACTCGCCTATTTACCCCCAATGATGATGTTGATCATGGTGGAGCTAATGAAAGTAACTGGATCTGACAATATAGGAGGGAAATCTGAGCGGGGCCTTGCTCAATTGGCAATTCATTGCTGACTGTGTGAGTTGATGGACTGGTTGGGCGAGAGGGTTGCCAAAGATTCTGTGGGGAACCCACTGCGGGAGATGATCAATAAGTATATGGGGATTTTCTACGACTGCTTTCGACAGCATCCACCTTTGACTCCACATAGACGGCCAAAAGGGGCTCTGAAATGAAGAGTAAGTAATGCTGAGTGATTGAGTACATAGATTACACAAGGTGCTCTGCCACCTCCAGGCAGGATATCATCCATCTTGATGAATTATGGATCCGCACCGTGGGAAAGGTGCACCATTACATACAAAGTACACCTCAAACCCGCTTCCACACAAATAGGAAACTCACATACAAGCTGTCTCCGGTCACACTAATTGAAAATGAAAGGCGCAGTGAGGACGGACTTACGACATCATAGACTTGTATGGTGTCCACCGCTCCTGATGACACAGGACCATGAGCGAGGTGTCCGGCTCGAGCGTAATAAAGTAGTCATTATCATCGATCTCAGTTCCGTCCTGCTCCAGCACGATTCGTATGGGTGTGCTCGGCTCGATCCGGAATTTGTACCTCACACGATCCACCAGTTCAATCATTGAGCTCGCCGTCAGTCCCATTCGTATATCACGATCAGCGTCCACAACCTTGAACGGTATCGCCGTCATCTTCTTCCCGTTCGCTCTTGAGTCACTTCCCGGAATCCCACAGAAAAGTTTCACAAATTCCTGGAGGAAAAAAAAAACAAGAACATCAAAAAGTCTCCAAATCCCAGTGGCCGGACGGTTTTCAGTCCCAATCAAATTCCATGTCCTTTTCCCCCCGCAACATCGGGGGGCATCCAGTGGCTTCGAGCAATGTATTACGTGGGAAAGTCCTGTATATGTTCCTCGTTCCAAGCCCGGAACATCCCCACTCATGACCTTAACAAGAAAAACTCTCGGACCATGATCGGGCTCTCCACTTCATCCTCTGCAGAATTTTTTTTTCATCTCAAACACACAAACACACACTCACAGACAGTTGAGTCAAATCAATTCAACGTGCTCGCCGCACGCAATCCGATCCCTTTTCATCATAAAACAAGGCGAGAACGAGCTAAATGGCCCATCAAAGGAGGCAAAAAGCTTACTCCATGGCGCACAGACCTCCTTATCCCCATCCTTATGGCCTTGACAAATGGTTGGCTTCCTCCTAGCAACCAACCCCACAGATTTTCTTTACACAGTGGACGGAGGAAAACCTCGGTTTTGGGAAAGTTCAAACCTCTTCGCTCTTCTCCTAATACGTAACAAAATGATCCTTTCCGCCCCAGTAGTCACGATCCACCCGGTTGACGGTCACACTATGAACGCACGCACACGCATAGAGGCACACGCGTCTCCCTGTAAATATTTCCCATGCTGGCTTTCCCTTCCTATAAGTATAGTGTCCGTCTCCACAGCTGCTGTGAGATATTCGGCCATAATAGTTTCCACCATTTGAACTCCGTCGTTCCACATTACATGGCTTTTCTTGGGCCCCCCTCCAATCATTACACGCTCATGCTTTCACGTTCCAGCACGCTCTGTTTAATCGCTGGCTGGATTATGGATTAAACTTGGCTTCAGACTGCTCACTTGAGCAGTTTCCCAGTCGAGCGGTCACTATTTCAGCTCTCAATGTCTTCATATACCAATTTATTCTCAAATCTGAGCCAAGTGCCTTTCTACGAGAGTACAGGGACATGTACAACGTGGCAACGTCTTCCTCTAACCGCCGCCGAATAGTACAAAATACTGAGAATATATACCAGCTATGGTGATCTACTTTCCGGTTCCCAGCAGACTCCGCAAACATTCCCCAGCTGCAACCGCCCTACAGTAATTAAGCTTATGGAAGCACTGACTGAAAGGAGCATATAGGGCGAAAAACTAACCAGGACGGCCATACTAAATTTATTATAAGGCACTTGCGTAAGCACTGGGCGAACCAACTGTATAGGCTCTATACAGAAGAACTATATGGATGACGCAAGAATGCCACAGTGGAATGGACTTCATGCTGTGCTGACGGACATTGAAAACTAACCGCCATATCTTGGTAAACCATTAAAAGGCGTATTCTAATCCCGATGGCTCCGGCTGCATGCATGGATACGAAGGCAGCAAATGATATTTCCCTCCATACCACATAATGCTGATCTTCTCTGACGCCGCTCCAACGATGCCTCCCTCACGGACGTACTACATGTAACTGACTGAGTACGCTCGCTGCAATTTGGCTAATGCCAAAAACTGTTTGAAAAAGTTTAATGGTCCTCGTCTCCCTCCGAATTTTGGCAGGGTGGTAATGTGTGCAATGCAGTTTTAGATCGGTGCGGGAGTTGGAATAGTTGTTGGAGTAGGGGGCCAATGAGGATTCCCCACATACAGAGCGAGAAGAGATGAGGGAGGAAATGAGAGCTCACAAGGTTGTTGGAGGAAAGTGAACTGGAAAGCCGCACACGACGGCACATAACTGGCATTCCCATTTCATCTAGCAGGAACGGCTAGCAACAGTATTATTACAGTAAGGCAGTGGAACGGGCGGGCGGGCGGTCGGTCGGTTGGGATGCGGAAGCGGGCTGAAGGACGGGAAAGACGATAAATTTTGGCAGCGGGTCTTCGAAGCCGATCCTCTCGTACTCCTATATCCCCTGCTCATCTTGTCCGCTCCTTTATTTATGTATCAAAAAAATATCCTCTCCCTACGCCCCGATCCCTCTCGTACACGTCCCCACATACATCACACACACACACAAATACACACACACTCACACACTCGGGAACCATATTAGGGACTTGAACTTATTTCGGACGGAACTCTGTATGCCTGCCTATGTGAATTCCATTTGTTCCTTAAACCTCGGATTAGGAGATCAAAGAGAAATATCCCCGTACATGCATCACTACTCTTGACTCTTTCCTGCTCACGAATCCCTTAGCTATGTCCTTGTTCAGTTGATTCATTGAAAGTGTAACTCAATACGATGTGACCTAATAAGATGACAAGTCTACAAACTTCTCCCCCCCCACCACATACATACAATATCTCATTGTGTGTAAAGTCCCGCACGCAAATAATGAAACCTAAATAAGTTCCACCCGTGTCCACCAAATCCTGTTGTTGCGAAACCTCGGAGTGCTATCCAATTGTCCGGAGCTCATCCTTCCCGCGACCAAGGAGTACATCATCTTGTATGTATGTACAAGTATGTACATGGTATTGGCTCCCTACGGAAACGGGGCCAGGGTGCTACTGATGCGGGAGAGTCTCCTAGTGTACTGGGCCTCCCTAACCTACCACACTATATCCGGACCCTGGCTCAATAAGTATATTGCACCGCTTTTAGAATCCATTAAAGTACATAGTGTCCTCATTCCCAACTGCCCCACATAAGCGTTCCGAATATACATGGGAGGCCCGGAAAGTTTTGTCTTCAAATTGATACTTGATACCTATTTCTAACTTTTGTGTACATGGTGACAGCAGCAGCAATGGTGGTGATGGTGTTCGTGGTACAGGAAGGGAGGAGGATCACGTCGCCACGAAATGTGAAAATGGGACGAATACTCCTCCATCTACATGTATACTACCACCACGAGCCCCACACTGACGGAATATAAAGTAGCCGTCCATCAATCCCTCAATCATTTTCTTCGAAGACGCCATTTATCCCGGCCGGTCTGTCCTCTCCTCCGCCATGCTATCTATCTGCAAACGGAGGGCTCAATGGCCCGGCACAAATGGCCCCCGTATATATTCCCGGCTCGAGATAACTTTTTCCAATGAATTCCAATATCTAGCTCAGGTTTTATCCGATGCAATAGGAATGAGATGGGCGAGGAATAATTTGAATCAGGGATCAAGCCCTTCTGTGGATGGCGATAAGGTGGCCTTTTCTCTACGTTTGAGGGGAGTTATTATTCCGGTGGATTTATGATCCTCGGTCGAGAATCCGTTGTTGGGAACGGCCACCTAAAACAAGCATAGGGCCAGCCATGCGGATATTGAAGTGGTGCAATGCGATGAGTAAATGTGAATATATTTAGAGCATTAACAGCTACGCTAAGGTTAAAACGACCATGCAATTTAGCGTGACTAGAATTTCTTGTTATAATTACAACAGTGGCGTCGAAACTCAGCAGCTCCTACATGTACTTCAACGAGTTTCCACAGGTTTGTGACATACTTTCAAAACTACTACGGGGAAAGAGCTAAGAATTTGAAAATGACGTACCAATCAGCTGCTCAAACGGTTGGCCTCTTCGGACAAATTGACTGGGCGGATGGACTTTGAACGGTCTTTTGTAAGTAAGAAATTTGAATACGAGGGAAATCGGTGGTAAATTTTAAGAGTTTCAAGAGCACGGACACGTCCTGGACTGGAGGCGGGATGATGGTAGGAGGACCGAGATGTAACTCAGTCAATATTCCGTCACAGGCTGGCTCTGTTGTTACCCCTCCGTTCCCTTTTTACATCCTCCCCAAGATTCCGGTTCGGTGGGAGGCGGAGGGGTTCGTGTGGCCTACTACGACGGCGCCCTGTGAGCCCACTCTCTACTCCCGAAAAGCCAGAGAGTCCAAGTGTGGTACTACGATGGGTGTGCACGTACACACTGGTCCCACTACAGCCGTCTTTAGTAGTACAACTTGCACTACGAGGACCGATGCTACTGACATGACTACACCATTACCCCTATACTACACTACCCGCCGCCAGCTCATCTCTCGCTCCCCCTCCCGCATCCTTTCCTCCAGCTGACCCACTTTGGAGGAGCGGGACCGAAGGGAAAAGGGAAAGTGAGAGCCGTATAATTGTGTGGAACGGGATGGTTCCTCCTATACTTTCCCCCTCTCTCTCTCTCTCTCTTTGGTTCCTTCGGAGTTTGTCCGAATCCGCTTTTAACAGCATGCCGCTGCACTTTCTTTATCGGTCTCCACACTCATTCGGCTCACTCTCGCACACTCCCGTTTTTCTCCCGCCTTGTCCAATCTTTGGAAGATCAACTACTTTTTTTTGTTCCTTTGACACTGCAGTGGTACGTGCGCCACGCCTCAGCAGTTCCTCCCTGCTGTTCCTACAGTATAAGAAACTTACAGTACGGAGCTCCTCTGTCGAGACCGTGAGCTGGGCCAGATGCATCTTTTTTTTATAGGTTTATAGATGGGAAAGGGTATGACATGTTGATGGCTGGAGTATGGACGACAAGAAAAGATGGACGAGGTATATGGAATTGTAGGTGCGGTGCAGCAGTGCCTTTTCCAAATATTTTCATACACGGACCAGATCAGGAAAAACCATGGTTCTGCGGTGCAGGGGGATGTCAGCTGGCCAAGAAGGCAAAGGATGAAGGATAGGGACTCCCGCTGGGATCCTTGCCTTTGGTTTCAGAATAAACATAATAAAGTATTTATGGTCCAGTAAGTGAGATTGTTGGAGCTTAATAGAGAATTTGTGGGGGGGGGCTGCGGGTAATATTAGTGGTGAGCTGCATAGTTCGTGCTGACTGGAAGGAAACTGTCAAAATAGTTTTGAAGGTCTTATAAATTCAGTTTATATCCGCATTTAACGTATCGCACATGCGTGGTGCATGCAACGCACGTAGTTGCTTCCTCTGTGCAACGTCAACTCCGACAAGGTCATGATGTTGCAGTAGGAATTTCAAAATGGCGGATTTTAAAATTCCCGCCACTAATGATTCGGCTCAGTGGTGGCGTACAAAAATTAGCCCAAATATTATCAAAAATATCTATTTTAAGGGCTTAAAGGGTTCTAGACTTTATAGAATTTCATAAATCCAATTTTCACATCTTGATGCTTTCATGCGAAACAGATTCAGAGAAAGTGCCGTGGTGCATTTATGGAACATTCTGGAAAATACTCAATCTTATTATCATGTGATGTGATAATGTTCCATGTGAAAATTTACAAGTGGGTTACAAAGGCGTGGGACAAATGCAACCTCTGCCTGGTAGAAGTTTGTAAACTATGCATAGAGGATACTGTATACAACAAAGAGCACCTTATACTTTCCAGCTCCTTAAGCAAGTCCAATAAATGGATCTATGGGAAGCGAGGCAGTTCAAATACGAGATACATCTCAAATCTACAATCAAACTTTCCCAATATCCTACTCTATCTACCACCGTTCGCAACGTTTGCACGAAGAAAGGAACTCACTCAAACTCCCACGAGCAAAAGGACCTTGTATGGTAGTTAGGATCTCGCTCTCCACGGCTCTTACCGCCGGAGCCGGAGCACATTAAAAGTTTGTTCAAAAAAAGACATTTTCTCATGTTTACCTAACCTTCGTTACCTACGAGCGTCCTTCCGCCCCGCTACCCCAGCCTTTTCAACTTCCATCCCTTACATAAAAATTCCCCGGAAGCATGCTCTCAGAAGTACGCACGCCTTGTGCTCACTAGTGATCACGTATCTGCTGGACCATGAGATGTGTTTGATGTATTTAGTATACACATTATATGCTTGGGTAAGCCTGCCCTCCGTAACCCTATGCATGTGTTTGTGACAAAAGGGAATCCCAGGAAAGCTCGCTTGACCTTTCCCTATCGTAGCCACCAGGACAGAGTCTAAGCCAAACTTTGCCTTTCACCAGGTTAACACTGTGCTGCGCACAGTATAGGCGACCGCACGATCCGATTCTGGCGAGGATGACGTCCGGGCGGACTGTTACCACTCAATGTACTCCAACTCCACACAGTGAACGCCTGGCCCGCCACAAGAGATACACCACCACCAATTGACCAAAGCACATGGCTAAATCCAATTCCCCTCTGAACTTTCACCCATTTTAATTACGCAACCAATCTATTTCCATCATCGGATATGTCCAATTCATGCAGTGTACTTCAAGCCACGAGCCCACCTGAGAATCTCATCGACGACCTGGAATTTTAGGTAAATGTAGTGTTATTTTTGGATCCTAATCAGAGAGGTACTCCACTTGCACGCCTCACCGTTAGCCAGCAAAGTGGTGAAAGGTTCGCACACATGCTTACATAAATACAAACATACAAAAAGCCATCTAACACACATACTTCCATACACAAACTAATTTAATCAAGCACACTTATATACATGCACACACGTTCATATGCCCGCGCTAATTTACTCGAGCACACACACGCACACACACACATTAACATGCAAAAACTAATTTATTTGAGTATATGCACACCCACACATTAACATAATGAAAAATCGTGCTCAACACGAACACTACTAACATAACACGCGAAAGTTGGTACCCAGCGATCGGTTGCAGCTCCGTGTTCCGCCGTTTAGCCTGAGAATTACAAAATTGGTGGAAAGTTCAAAGGTCATGATAATGTTTCCCGCTAAATTCCAGCACCTTCGCTAAATATTGCGCTTTATACTAAAAAGTCCGGAAAGGGTTCCAAGTCCTCGGCAGGCGAGTTTGCCAGATGGTACAAATAGGATGTTTGTTGCCTCCTCCCGCTCGTATTCTCATCGACATAATGAGCCCCATCAAATCTCACTTAACATCCTCCCTCCTTCCTTGATAAGCAAAATAAAAATAAGAAGGATAATAATGTGGGAAATCCAAAGTCGATTCGAGCCTTTGAAAGACTCTCTCTTTAAAATTGTTCTGCCGTAGTGATCACGAGCTCTCACTCCTCCGTATAACCATAATGGTAATACCCGGCCCCTGTCAGAACCCTGACAATAATGCTCACTTCCTTCCATTCCCTAGGGATCATTATATGACAGGTTAAGGGAGGAAGGCACTGGAACTTCAGCTGGCTTCCATCCCCTGTGTAAGCATTCAGCGTGCACCGGGACTTTATAATACTCTGTGAGGATAAAGGATGATGAGTGGTTGAGGGAACCACTAGCACTTTCCAGTCAAAATCTCAATGGAAATTGGTAAAAATGGGCGGGGAAGAAAGGTTCCTTCTCGTCAAAACAAGCTCCTTTCTCTCCACAGCTCTCTAATAGAGCTCCGGCAATAAGCCCCGCTGCCTCTACATGTTGAGGTCCACAG
Organism: Pseudobourletiella spinata; assembly: GCA_009870155.1. Lineage (NCBI taxonomy): Eukaryota > Metazoa > Arthropoda > Collembola > Symphypleona > Bourletiellidae > Pseudobourletiella > Pseudobourletiella spinata. The sequence continues at coordinate 15,588 of WJFA01000096.1, read as the reverse complement.
AGAAAGTTGGCAAAGTAGGTGATGGAAGGATGGAACGACCACAGGAGCACCTACACGGGTTCATTGATTTTCCTCACTTATGTACGCTCCACGAGCATCGCTGCCATCATCAGCGGATACGGCGTTCTACCATAGTCATCTCCCCCCGTTGAAAAGATACACTCTGCACTCCCGAGCCCGATGCTGACTGCGAGAATCAGTGGGGAGGACGAGCATAGTGATGCAACCGGATGGGTACATATGTAACGTACATGCTCTCTCACACGTGGTAGAAGCCAGGGAGCAATATGCTCCCCAACCAGGATTCTCCCGCACGCGTCAATCCCGCTGCCCCATATTTCCTCCCAGTTCTCCTTTTAAATTACTTCAGTCCTTTCTCAGACTGTCACGTTGTGGAGCGCACCATATTCACGGAGGAAATTAGATAATGATGTGTAATTAGTTGAGGCCAGGTCCAACGTTGACTTGTCCCTGCCTCCTCTCCACGTTGCTGATGGGACTAATTAGGAGGACGCAAGGGAATTCCATTATGATTTTTCCCATCCTTCCTCCGCTCCAGTTCTTCCTTAGAATTGGGAGAGGGCTTCCACTAGTGTCGCCCTAATGGACTGATGGGGTCGTCCGCGTCATCATCAACTTTGTCAATGTCACTTTATCATTGTCCTGGCTTCGACTACTACGGTGTGTCTGTGGCCAACATGGCGAGTATACTGCCTCAAAATAATGTACGCTGTGAACTCGGGCGACGCGGATTGGGAGGTACGGGAGCGATCTGAGAGTTCCTTGAGGCCAAAGACGGAAAGTTTGGGAGAGATTGAGAGGGAGCGCGTGTGGAGTGGTTGAGTGCAAGGTTGTTGTTGAGCAGTGGGATTGGAGCTGCTGAGCCCCCGGCCGTAGCCCGGGGCACGGCACGGACAGCTGGTAATCAATGCAAATGGTTTCGAAGGGCTGTAGACCCTTTTCACCGGGGTGATGCTGGGAGAGCTCATCTAAAATGTCATATTCTACCTTACCTGGTAAACTCATGGCGGTAACTAATGGAGGCAGGTGGAGGGAGAGAGCAGGTTGAGCTATTGGAGATATATAGTTACTGCGGGTGTATTTTTAGACCTGGTATTATTCGCATACATATAGAGACTGGGAAACTTTTTGCCAACATGGGTATATCTATTCCTATTCCACCGTGGAAACACAATACTAGGGGACTCCATGGATTCCGGCACCACGGCGAACATCTGTTCATGTTTATTCAGGCGGTGGAAGTAGTGTGCGGATAAAATGTTCGCTTTGATGGTCTCCACTGCGAATTTCCGCTTGCCGTACAGCGACAAGCGCTCACTCCCTGACTTTTCCATCCTCTCCAGTAGTAGTGACAGCACGTAATTTCCCCTCCCAGTGAACACGTGCTTGCTACATGAATGTGGAACGTTAATTGGCTCACATTCTGGCGAGATGATGGCGGAATCATGCTGGACAGAAACTGCATGGATGGATCTATTCATATCATTTATGCTTCAGGTTGACAGTACACATGTCCCTCCGGCTCCAATTCTCCAAAACAGGGAGGACAAGGATACCGGCTGATTGAATCCGGGATACGCATACGATTGAGTGCACCACCGCAGGGGATTTGAGTCCTGTTTGGAGAAAGATTAAGCTCACCGTGCATGTTCTGGGAAGTGTAAGGGAGGCTACAGGTAAGTGGAGGATGTAAATAGGGCGCGTTTGGAGACATGAGATTACAGTTTCCTCCTTTGTCATCCCTTCGCTCCAAAGGGTGGAGATAGAGGATTCTCTGCCGGCCTGTGAGTGAGTCAATTCACCGTGTACATTACTTGTACAAGGGCTGACTGGATCTTTAGGGGAGGACGGTCGTGATTCCGGCTGACTCTGTTGAATCCTGGGGAGAGGACAATTAGGATTTTCCCCCCGAACGGCTGATGTGTCTTGGAGCTGGCGGGAGTGTGGAAGACTGGTGGGCTGGACGAGGATCTTTCCCCGGGTCAGCTGTCCAATTCTATAGTTAGAGTATGGGGGAAGACCATAGTATTAGGCATGGCATGGAGTTGGCGGTGCTTCAGATCTGTGGTGATATCCTTCGGGGGAGAATATAATTCTCTGGAGATCCCACAAGTGGGATGTGGCATTCCTGGAATTCAGAGGTATAAACTTAGAAGACTCGCAGTAGATTTTCTTTCTTGTGAATAGCTCGGAGCAGGAGGAGCTGGATTTTATGGGACGAAAAGGAGCTGATGTGTGCTGGGGGAAAGGTAGGGAATTGAAAAATCCTGGAAATTTCATGGTCTGGGTTCCCGGGAGGATTGGAGGTTGTGTGGAAAGGTGAAGGGGAGTTTATTTTTTTTTTCGTTGAAAAAGTTAAAATATAATTGAGCCCGTTTGGGAAGAGATGTGGATTGTAAAAATTGAAAAGTATTGTCCATAACTTTTGTACAGAATGAATGTTCCCGGAGGAAAGAGCTCCCTGTCAAACTTGGATCCAGTTCCACCGGCCAAGTGTCAGACTGAGTTATAGTAATGGAGTGAAAATGGGAGTATAATGGTAGGAATGAAGGCACTGCGCCTACAGCACTTTAGTGGCTTCCCCTGATTTCCTCTGTGACTGTTGCGTCATCACCTTACCTTCCTACCAGTGCACTGCTCACAGAGCTCACTGAGTTTGGCTCAGCACTCAGTTTTCATGTCATTCAGTTCAGAACTCCTGAAGGCCTTCAATTCGGGTGATAAAACTTTATCGGAGTTCACTCCGAGAACAAAAAGTTTGAAAAGTTCTTTTTTTACAGGAAAAATACGACTATGGGAGTTGTGGGGGTGAGGAACAGGGACAGGGTGGGATGATGGAAATGGGAATTTCAAATGTTTTGCTTGTTCCGCTGGATATTCTGCCTAGTAGTGTCCAGGTCCGTGATGAATTTATCCATGATTTGGGCCTTTCGCTGAGCTGAGGGTCCCTTGCCCATGCCCTCCTCGTTGAAAGAGCGGGAATCAGGCATGTTACCCTTCCCTAAGGATTACCAAACCACGAAAATTCAGTAACAAAAAAAGTTTGATCCCCTGTTTCATTAATTATTACATGCAAACCATTTAGGAGTGAGTCTGAATCTTCATCAAGATCTTCCTCGTCTTCTTCACTTTCCGACGAAAATTGAGCCGAGTTTTTGACGTAATTCGGGACTCGATGTGGATCTCGATCGAAAATTATGTGATGAATCAGGATAACGAGTATTAGAAGGATCACACTGCAAAGTTGGAAAATTTCAATAGGTCAATAAATAGAAAATTAGTAATCTGTTGATTAGGTGCGTCGAGATGAACTGTCTAGGAGGAGGATAGGATTTGATCACGACTTCGAACACTGGGATACGCAACGGATAATTAACGTCAATTCATTAGCAGGGCATAGAGAAACCCGGTCACAAAGGATTCCCGAGTGGCGGGAAATGCTTATGTATGATCCACTCCCTTCCTGACCTTTTCCTCAAAATTAATTTCATTCTTCGGCATTCTTACTAGATAACTCCCGCGATGACGACGAATCCAGCGAACAAAAGGAACATCTGAATGATCACTGTCACGATCTGGTGCTCACTCCGAAACGTGCTGGAAAACGAGAAGAAGAGTTGAATTAGAATCACCTGAGGGGACTCAAAGCACTTTACCCCTTATCAAACTTTCCATACCGGGAATTCCGCAGGCACCCATGATATGGCAACTACTACAAACATTTCTCCGTTAACTACAGATTGAAGAGGGGACGAGGAAATAGTTACCAACTAAAAACTCAGTTTTCGTATCCCCCTCACGGCAAAGGGGACAGACTTTTACACTTGAATTCCCCAAGAAGCGCTACAATGGATTCATCGTTACAAGGACACGAAGGGGAAGAAACTTACAAAAATGCAAAGGCTGACTCCACCGAATCGCTCTCGATTTCAATTACACTCGAAGCCATCCTCGTCAAGACTTTTCAACAAGTCCGCTCCGCTCGTATTCAATGCAATGGTGGAAATAGGCAGAGCTACGAATTTGTACACATATATATTTTCAACGAATCACCACTATTTCACTTGCATACTGACTGTCAGTTTGAATTCCAGGAAACGGGTAACAGAGGAAAAGTTTACTTTTGCTCAATTTAAGAAGTCAGAAGTATGGATAGAATGGAATCACAATTTGACTTCATCCTTTGGTCATGGCTCCCCTATCATCATCGTACTACCTCTTTCATATAATCCGCATCGCATCTCATTTCCAGCTCCCAGATGCCACTAACAACTCACCACAGCACAGGTAAAAGTTGGATTTCTGTCCTCTTCCTCACACCTCTCACCTCAACCTTCTATACACAAGTCAAGCTAACTGGGTCAACCATGTCATTCTCAGTAACTACGACAACGGCGGCATCCTGTCCTCCTCATGCAGTGCCTACTGCAATGCTCCTGCTTTTTTAATTCACTCGTAAAACTGGACGTGTGTCCTCAACAACGTTCACCGCATCACAAATTAGAGCCTTCTACCTTCGTGGAATGAAAAGGATCATGCTCGTCCCCCATGCCCTATTTCCGCACACCGTAGGGGCCCAACGATAATTTAGAAGAATCGGATATGAATATTTCAAAGGGAGCCTCGTGTCCTCCTGTGCATACACGCTCCACTTTCTCCAATCCACTGGACTGACACGACACGAAGAGATAAACCCACACCAGGAGGGATTTTAAAATGCACGAGCCTCGTCCTCCACTACAGCCCCAAAGAGGGAAAGCTCACCGCTGTTGCAATGCATAAAATATGCGAGTTCGGAATTTCCCGCTTCGTGACGCTACTTTGTCACGGGTCTCATACTCTACGAATATTAGCAGATGAGATTACCGCTCGTGACAGTATGCTAACTACGAGCTGTGCTGATAATGATAGTGGTTAAAAAGCTTGCCGGTTTGTACTCGTGTTCCGGGAAAGGGCTGTGGTAGTCCCTTACATTTACTTTTTTTTGCATAGGACACGTGCTTGCTGGATAGTTAACTAACGCCGGGGCGAGGATAGAAACTATTTGCCTTGTGGTAGAGTTACAATGTGTTTAACATCCTGCGCAACGGTTATGTTTCGATTGCGTGATACTTTTTCAAACAAGCGCGGAGCTCTTGATCCTTATGGGGATGAATGTCGCCGCAGGTTGTCAAATGAGCGGTTGCGAACCCAACCGTTGTTGGGTTCGCACTGCTGTCATCCTGGCGGGGTTGCTGCCTACATGACGGCAGTGTACGTATAAGTCGTGAATCACGTGATCACCTCGTTGAATATGCCACAGTTTCCACGCTTATGCAAATGACATCTACGATGTGGGTCAAAACTTTGCTTCGCCCCGTCACACCAGCTCAGCGGGGCGGGTTACAATGGACTCAAAAATTGTAGTCCAGTGAGGGTCGCAGCTGCTACTACATTTTCGGACCTGTAATAACTTGCAAATTTGTCCAACAACTCGGGGCTTTGAAGAAACGTTTTTCATTTGTCTGCGGTGCACAGAATCCTCACTCTTGCCATGTATTCATATGTGGGCAAAATTTTGGAACTTTAACTTTAAACTGAATTATTGGGGTCCGATCGGAGTGAACCATATATTGAACTTACTTACAATAGTTTGATATACAAAGATATACGATATATACGATAGCCAAATTGTACAATAGTACAATTTGGCTGTCCTAAAGGATGCGCGGGAAGGCAAAACAGCGCAAATAATGCGTCGTAGTTCAGTTCCAATTGGAACTGAACGATGACAGTGAAGACTCAGATTGCATGCAAGATTGCATGAACTACACCTAAAACTGCGTAGTGCATAATTCCAAAGTAGGTAGTTGTTTTCGCGCATTATTGGACTACTAAAATAGTTCAATTATAGTTCAGTTCTGAACCATGAACTGTATAGTTGGCCCATCCATGCTTGCATTGAAGATTTCATCCATAAAAGTTTGAAGATAAGCGCAAAGCTGTAGGTGCCGAAATTCATGTTTGTCGCCGCTAGAGGGTCTCAAAGTTTTGGGTTAACCAATGAAAAGATGGACGACGTCATTGTTCGAATATCAAGTTTTAGTTTTAGGAAGTACATAAAATATTCAGTCACATGGAGCTATGCGCAAGAAAGCATCAGCACAGTATAGTGGAAATTCAGAAAGTTTGTCGCTCAGTAGTAAAACGTTTCAAGAAACCGAGGGAGATTACGTTGTTAGGGGATTATAGTAATGTAATTAACGACTTATATGAAAAAATATCGTGTACGTAGTCTTGCAACTTTAGAAGTGAAAATTGTTTTATTAAATTAACCTTTAGAAACCCTGCCCTATCCCCACAATGCTAGCAAAACTGCCAGATTTTTATATGACCCATATCTTCAGTTGTAGTGACCCGATTTTGACGAAAGTAGCACTGAACCAAATCCCAAAGACTCCTCTTTCGTTTAAGACTAAAATCACGGTTCTAAGTTACCGGATTCTGGTTTTATTTAGGAAACAAATCGAATACATCATTCTGGGACACCCTGTATGTGTAGCTTAATGTGGACCTCTTCGGATCGCTTATAGAATCCCATTGACTTATTCCTAAGTTTCAGCATTAATTGCCAACCATTCATTGATTATTACTTGGGAAACAAAGGACAATGCGCCATGGCTGTCACACTCACTACAATCTCATTAATGGTGACTGCGCTAAATTATTCTCAACTTCAAAGCAACCACCCTTTGAACTGTAAATTTCTGTTCAATGCTCCCAATGCGGACGGATGAGTCAATTGTTAGGGTCCAACGCGAGATAATGTTAGTGCAGTAACGTGTGATAAGAGAGTAATACAGAACTGACCTAAATTAAAATTTACTCAGACTTTCAAAGAATTCGTGCTCCGTGTACTTTATGTGAGTCTTGTTTACTCCATCTAATTCCTGACGGGCTGAGCAATTCGATCCGAAAGTGCACCACTCTCCTTCTAATTTTCTCCCTTTTTCTGATGGTAGAGGAACCAATAACGGAGTCTCCCTCCCCTCGCAAGCATCCATGTGGGTTCTCTTGTGTACAAGTGGGAGGGAAAATAAAGTAACTTTGGGAGTTTCTTGAGATGATGAGGTTTGGTCGGTCCTTGGTCCGATGCCAGCTGGAGTTAGTATGTATACGAGCTTTTTTAATCACGTGGACGTGAGTTGCGTGTGTGAGAAAGCATGATTGCAGTCTCAGCTCTCGCAGGCTCTTCTTCTTCTCGCCTACGAGGGGGGGGGGGGGTGCAACGCGGAGCAACATGTAACTCCAACTGGGGCACTCACAGTGCATTGGATATACATAAGGATACTTATGTGTTTTTTAGCGGATGGAACGTTAGGAAGGAACTTCGACCCATGCCTCAATTCGAACTCGTAAAAGCTCCGCTCTCCCTCACGCCAGCAACAACTGGATCTATCAATAGTGGCAGAGGAGAGATAGATAACTGGCAAATATTACATGGGAAAACTTTTCATCAACCCCTCCACAGTGGAAATCAGATGAAAACCACTCTTTGTAGTTACCCTCTGGCTTCAGGGCTTGTATCCTTCCGTTTCCATCACTCCACTGGCACATTGCTCTGCTTTTTTGCTAATGCAATGCATTGCAGTGCAGCGCGACGCGATTCCGCTTTTTGAGATCTATATAAATGAGCAGGAAATATACTCTGTTATGGTGAAAGCAAGCCCGAGCCTCAGCCAGATTGTCCCTCCGCTCCAGATCGATTGGGAAAGGAGAGGCGCTTAAGGAACTGTTGAAACTTTTCATGGCCCTCCGTATTAGGCTCACTCGGCGACGGCGTCGCTCCGCTCTGCATCCCCTATCAAATCTCTTACAACAGTTATCAAGGGACAAGTAGTGTGCAAGAATGGTCGGAGTGTTTGAATTTATTCAATTTCCCTCCTCAACGTCCTTTGACCTTCCCAGGAGCCATTTACCGTTGTCACATCTTAATCATCGCACCCTGTCAAGATTCATGACAAAACTCCTCAACTTGCTCATGATCATGATCGACCTAATTCGCCCTCCTCCTCCTCCTCCTACTGCGTCCCGCAAAAAGTTTTTGTTAGAACACACAACAGCATAAAATTGACGGCGGAAATCCGCCTGCCTTAAACATCCTCATCAAGAGACAGTCATGTCGGTTGATGTTTTTGAATAATTAAAAGTAAACTTCTGAGGTGAGGAGGGAAACTTTTGTTGCTGTTGCCTATTTACGGCGGATGTCTGAGTGGAGAGCGTGATGAGATGGAAGAGTTTGTGGTACGTTTACGTAGTACCTCCCTCTTCAGCCATGTATCATCATGGTGCTGTGATGTTCACGGTGTGTGGCAGGAGGCACATTAAATTTTCACTGTGAGCAAACATTTCTTCAGCCTCAGCTATACTGCCACATGAATACGGGCTATATGCAACTACCTTAGGCCCATGACTATTTCTTCACACAACACAATTTCCCCGCGTCGGACTTGAGGTTTCCCTTGTTTGTGAAGAAATGGGAAAATGGTGAAGGAGTAGTGAGGGATCATAAAATGGGGAATCCCATTTAAGTTGACATTAATTACATGAGCCCATGGCGTCGGATCCTCATTCCCAGGGCCAAATACCGATTCGTAAGCGGGCCGACTCGGTTTCTATGGATTCTAGCGGATCGGGTGATCCGCGCATATCCGCCGTCCGGATGAAATTTCTCTCTTTGCGGATTTGCTGGTTTATTCGATCCGCAAATATAAATGCCGGATGCGCATGGACTTTCAACTGATCCGCGATTTTTCAGAACGAATTGGATACAGATGAGTACTGCGGTTATCCGGTTATAACGTCTGGGAAAATTTCAAGATCACAACTCCGTCCTGTGTGTAGAACAAGTAGATAGATAAGGATAATATTTCGCATACTATCTCTAAGGATAGCAGAATCATAAGAATATAATTTGAAAATTTGGCAGTGCTTTGCCATAACGCAATCGAAACTCATCGAAATCATTCGATTTTCATGGCACAACTGAATAGTTTGTGCATCATGTTATTTGATTTTCGACTGTCCCCAAAAATATGATCCTATCATCGATTAATTAGCATATTCCACATCGCGGCTCCCTTGTCAGCACATTAAAACTTTAAATTAGATAAATGCTATTGTTTTGTAATTGTTATCAAATAACTCACGAATGCCATGACCGATTTCGATTATTTCTGTTATAAGATATAACTTTTTAAATTCTCCAGGTCTTTTTTAAATTTTAAATCGAAGTTTGAAAAAGTTTAAAATAAAATCCACATTGCTTGGCCATAGTTTAGTTTGAAATTCCTTTTTGAAATTTTGATGAGACGATGCCCTTTGTGAGGTTTCAAGGATTTTAGGTATTCTAATCCACAATAAAAAAACATTAATGGAATTGTTCGTGAGTTATGCCTTTTCAATATTGGACATATGTTGATACAGTTTTGCATTTATTTATAGCCAGAATGGTCCGAAAACGAACTACGGAGCAAAACTTGGATGAATCGATATTTGGCATGAATTTTTGGAGCGTCAGCTTGCGCAAGTACTTCATTTCAGGTATGAAATCCACTCATTCAAAAGTTTTGGCACCATTTTGAAGTCAATTATAGCGAAAAAGGGCCTCCGCGAAACGACAAACTTTTAAAAAACAGATGGCATAATTCTATGCAGATGACGGATAGACACTTTTCTGATGCGCAAATATTCGGATCGGATACGGATGGAGCAAAATTGTACCCACAATTTGCGGATCGGATGGCGGAAGGACTATCATCCGATCCGTTAGAAGCCCTACTGGTTTCACAGTCAGCCTCCACAACTAACTGCTCACTGCCCCTCTAAATCCCCTCCGCTAAAATGTCAGCTACTGGATCTTCATTTATGTGACTCGGCGTGGACGCGCACAGGGTAAATTCATATGGATTAAGTAAGGAAGTAGCGGGATTGACTTGAAAAATTCAGCTGCCCGACTTTTTACGGGCCTCCCATATACTATATGTATATCTGATAGTGGCGCCTACGGTTTTCATCCAAGTCACTCCATGTCATTCCCGTCCTGGGTAATTTCCGCACCAGGCGGCGGCATCATGTAGAGTATGATTGTACGATTGATACTGTCATGTCCAACGTTAGCTCTCTCCGTTCTGCTCGAGGTCCACATCATGTGGCACACAGGTCAGGACTCTATTCAAGCTCTCTTTCCCTCCCCGCTTTTGAACTGGAATTAACATTGAGATTCATCTTCTATGGCGCCAGCCGGCTCACGCAGCTTTTTCTCATTCCTTCCGATCAACGTCAACTGTGACAAATAATGGTACTGGATATGAATGCTATACCCACTCCCCCTCCTCCACGTCTTCACTTTTAAAGACTCGTCGTAAACTACGAACTAACTCCCACCCAATTCGGAACGCATGTTGTTTGTAATGGGAGTAGTTGGAAAGTTTTATTAGCAATGGGGAAAGGCTCCTGGAGTCCCCAGTTTCTCCAACTGTAGTTCATCCTTATGGAATGAGCGGCTGGAGTTGAAATCGGCGGCTGAGGAGGAAGGGAATATATATTGCTCTAAACAACTGTGTGTGTATACTAACATGGGCGCACGCGGTAGGGGTTACGGCAGAGAGCAGAATGAGAACACCGACGGAGGCGTAGTGCCTCGAGGACCACGCGCTAGAAAGCACATTGTGTACTTACTCTCCGTGGGAACGTCGAGTGTGCTATAGTTTACGCTGCATTATACGTACTCTCGTAACCCAGTTTCCCGCTTCAAATATGCACGCCGTAAACCCACCAAAGTCCAACCCCCTTTTAACTCTGAAGTGATGCAGCCGTCCAGTGCAGTTGACTATGCACTGTGAAGGAAAATAGTAACCCCCACAAGCTCTTCGGATTACCATTTAACCAACTCCCTAAGCTGACTGAGTGATGTCTTAAGCCTGGTTATAAACTGTGAACATTAGCCACCATGCCCTTGCTCATCCACCAGCGTGGGTCTAACATAGTAGTTTATAGTGGAGCCGAAGCCCATCGTATTACCTTGCCCAATGATTTCCGGCAGAGTTTGCGAAGGCATTTGAGGGACTCACAAAAACCTGGTAAGCACTCCCACCCGCACTCCTCCATTCATCGAAGACTCCTGGCCTTTCCCATGCATAGAGCAGAGAGTTAAGGCCGTAGTTTTGTTCCACTTATCGGAGGAAGGGTGCACTAAGAGGGTTTCTGTAATGCGATTCCACGAAGTTAAAATCAATGCTGGGTTGCACTCTAGTGCACGATTCCCCGCCTAAAGTACTTATGCGAAAAGATGGAGAACCCATCCAATGGCATCCATAATCCGCGTAATATTCTAGAACGACAGTTTTTCTTAGCATTAAATATATGCTAATGAAATCCCACTTTGGATGAAGGATGAAAGCAAATAAGTGTTTGAAATGCTGGGGGACTTTTCATCCTCTTGTTTGTTCATCAGGGAGTGGAGCGGTGGAGGGGCGCAGGCCATTATGCCTCGACTGACTGAGCTTTTGTGTGCACCGGCACTACTACCACTTCTTCAAGGTATGGATGGGAACTAGCAGTGAAATATTAGCTAGGATGCACGCTAGTGGCAGAGGTGGCATGTGTACGGGTGCATACAGGGAAGGCAAGGAATGGGTTGAGTAACACAATATCTGTCGCTCCGTCGCCTTGGTACATTAATTTCAGAAATCTAATCATCCCCTTGTCGCTTGAATGACACGTGGATCATCGATCTTCCATTTGCTCGCGAATAACTATGTACAGTCGTTGGCCCGGGGATGAAGATGAAGGAAGAGGAGGTTACTGCACATAATATGCAATCAAACATGCCAGCACAGCACGACGCATTTCCGCCCCCCCCCCTTCCATGAAAAGATATTTTAAGCTAGGAGTGGATTTATAGAGAGGAGGAGAGGGAATGGGGATGGGAAGGTCCATGTATCTCCCCAGTGGAAAAACTTTGGAAGGTACCATGTATAAATCTAAATTTTTGACTCTTCTAAAGAACAGATAATAAATTTTGCGGCGGGAGAGACTTTAGAATAAAGTCCCAGGTTGAACTGTTATTATTGGACAAGTTGAGTTGCTTTTTCATAGTGTAAACTTCGGAGGTTGCAGACATCGAGGGATGTGTCCACCTTCGCCGTGGAGGAGAGTCCTTGGTAAACGAATGGGGACTGGCGAGACTTGAACGTGGGACCGATTCGAGTGGATTTTCCACGCTGGGTAAAGCCTGTGAGGTCATAGAATGGAGGGTCAGGCTTCCCATCTCCCTTTGAGGGTATTCGCCAGCGGGATGACAGTATGATATTGCGTACGGTGCCGCGATCCAGTTTGACGTCATATTTGAAACCGGGCCCGGAATCTTTCACTGGAAACCAATGATTTCGTCTATAATGGGATGTGTAAAGGGAATGAGATGGAATCTGCATGATTTGCTCTTACCCTTCTTTCCTTTGTCTTTATGGGGGATTACGGCGGCTGGCGCTTTTGGGATGGACGGCGGGAGTGACGGCACATTGTAATCAGCCGGACCGGGTCCAAACTTTTTCTTGGATTTCCATCGCCCTTTCAAGCAGGGTATGTTGTATTCGGTGAATCCAATTTTGGAGGGAGGGAAATATCTAGATATTTATAGTAACAGCAAAGAATGTAAGATTTCGAACTGGAAAAATAGAATGAAATTGATTAGGATTGCTTTACTTATTTGGTCCTGGAATTTTCAGTCGACCGTAATGAGGGTCCATCCGACTTGCAATCAGTGCTCGTGGGGATGTGTGTTTCGTCCGTATCCACTGATCCCCGACCCCTTCATAATGAAGCGGTCCAGGATACTCCACCGGTGCTCTCACTGGGAAGGGGCGGAAGGTAATAGATAGTGGTTTTCGATTATCCTGTAAGGGCCTTGGAACGTGATACAAAGTTAGGGTGGTGACAAATTAAACGAATGATGTTGTGAGACTTTGACATGATGTACGCTCTCACTTGTAAATGGGCCCGGGACTATCTGACTTGACAACACTCGACTTTTTCCCAACGAGTGACCAGGCTGGTCCAGTAAGGGTGGAGGGGAGCAAGTATTGAGGTCCCGGGATGGATAGGTCAACTCCAAAGTTGTGTGAGGGTTTCCCACGGATCTGGATCCCAATTCGACAGTCCTTACACTTTTCTGGATCATAGGCCCCTGGACCTGGTCCTATACGGAGGTTGTCGTAGGGCTTCCCAATGAGGACGGCGGAGGGCGGGTGAGCTGGACCAAATCGAGTGATTCCGTATGTGTCAGGCAATGGACCAACGTTTCCTTTGGGTGGTTTCACCTTCCAACTGAAGTAAGAGAGTTGTATTGGGGAAAGCGTTGGTAGATTCCAATGAGCATGGCGTGATAAAGTTGAGTGGACTACCGTGAGATGATTCGAGCCTTCGGCTTGTCCTTCCCCGTCGCATAGTACTTGCCGGTATTGTAGGCTGCAGGGCCTGGGTTATCCGAACAGATGGGATTGAACCTACGGGTTACGGAGGCATGTGGGAAAATAAATTATTAAGGTTTATGCTCTAGGATTTTCCAATACGTCCTTGATCTTAACGGAAAATTTACACCAATTGTTCTTACCGTTCGGCGTAATGGGCTTCGACATACTTCATGGTACAACATGGTTTGGTGACCAGGTAAGCTGCGGGTCCGGGGCCGAGTCCGCCATCTAAAAGGGACAAACGTTAAAGGGCTAGTGGCATTGGGGTATTTGAAATTCGGGTACCTTTGAGGTGATGGCGGAACTTGAGCAAGTAGGCCGGTGCGGATTGTCTTACTGGATTAATCTTTGGATAGTATGCAGCGGGCCCGGGAGAGGAAAAATCTGCAAAATGGAGCCCTCTGTGAGTTAATCATAAAGACTTCCTTATCTGTTAAAATTGGAGAAGGGCGTAATTTGAAATATGCTTACAAAATCTTGACATTGCCACATTGTGGAACTGTTTCCTGCTCCGTTTTTCTTCTGCATACACAAAAGTAAATGGGTTTGAATTGCGGTGGGAATGAACGGCAGTGGGAGAAAAAATACAGAAAGAATTACTTACGAGAGTCAGTTTTCCTTGTGGCGGATTCGCAGCTGACGAGAGGAAGGTTGGAAGCACTCTTCCCACTCGCCTTCGTCCCAGTCTTTTTCTTCCCGGTGAGACTATCCTCGTCGTCATCGGATGAAAAGTCCAAGGCATCCAAAATTGACGCTTTGCTTCCGGCCTTCGAGTTTTGGATTTCATTATGAAGTTCGGAGAGGGAAATGTCGGAATTATCTAAGTCCGCCACAAGCTTCTCCACCTTCTCAGCCTCTTCTTCCTTTAGCTCGCTGTAGCTGTCGACGGAGCCGATTTGGGAGGATGCACATTCACTAAACATGTTATGGATTGATTTCTCTGCTACTAGTGTGCACTTAAATTGGAACTTGAGCTTTGGCCATGGTTTATTGCAAGTAAATTAGTGAGAGAAATGAGAGGGGTCTCAAAGCTTACGCTCAATGACTCAAGAAAGAAGACGAAAATGCGAAAGATTCTGAACCGATATTGAAGTTTATAGATAGAAATTCTACATGCCTGTATTTACTATCCACAGAAATTAGAAACCCCACGTTTTACTATCCACATCCACGGGAAAGTGATCATATTCCATTCTACTTCCATTTCCATTATTGCATTGGTGGCGTTGACGGAAATACTTTAATTCAAATTTTGCGCCTCTCAAACTGCACAGACTTTTGTTCCGATTTGGTTTTATTTACCAAACAGAACCAAAAGAACAGTTTTCTATGACAATGTACCCAAAAATGGGTGGGGTATTGTAATTAGAACATATATATAATATGTTTCTTCCCGACGAGATTAAAGTTCCGCAAAATTTGTCGACACGGTAACTTCCGTATGCGTAAGCCGATACGAACAAAATTTTTCCTACTTCCTTAGCAAGGATGAAATGTGTTAAGGATTCATTTTTCGGACAATGAGACTAAAATTTTGCGAAATCCGTCTACATTGTAACTGATTAGTGGAGTCGATTTAAAGGAAATATATTACACTGGTTCAGCAGTTGTCAAGGGTTGCTATAGTTGATTTCTATGTCAATCAAACCAGCGACCTTTGACCTAAAATCCCAAATTTTTTTCCACAGAGTGACTTCCCCAAGCGTGAGCCGATTCGAACAAAATTTTTATACAGACGTAGCAGGGGTCAAGAGGGGTTGGGATTACTTTTCTGGTCGATTTCTCCAGTCACCTTTTACCTAAAATCCCGCCAAGTTTCCTTTATGTAAAATTTTCATGGCAATCCCGTAATAGTTATACTGCCTCACGTGTAACGACGCTGTTTGCTCGTTTGAGCGCACAACATATGCGCCATTCAAAAAGCAATGCATGCATAGTTATTTAACAACGAAATAATTACAAATTAATGATTATAATAGGAACGCGATGCTATTTCATACACCGGTTGCCCATTTATTACCTGCGATAGCAGGTTATGGGGATGGCTGGGTCTGGG
>WJFA01000095.1:0-75605 GCA_009870155.1 Pseudobourletiella spinata | reverse complement strand
GTGTGTGTGTGTGTGTGTGTGTGTGTGTGTGTGTGTGTGTGTGATGTGTGTGCATACGTGTGCGTGCGTGAGAGACAGGAAAAAAACTTTTCAACGGCCATAGCCAGATTAGCATTCATGAATGGCATTTACATAAATCAGGAGCATTTATTAATGGATTTTAAATCCTCCAGGGGATTCGCAAACGCTTTATTAATCATATATTATATATTATATACATTCCACCCTAATAAATCTACGGACCGAATCCCGAGGACGATTGTCTTTTCTCCACGACGGAGAAGAACAAAGGAGAAGCCTTTTTCCACCTCCCCACAATCTCACAACCCCTCATCCCTCTTCTACCCTTTTGCTCCGAGTGAAGCCCTACGGTAGTAGTAGTATTGGTAGTAGTAGTGCAGTGAAAAAGACCTTCTATATGTATATGTATGTGTGTGAGTTAAACCCCACTGATACCCTTCCCGTCTCATCATATTATTCACCGCACCGCCGTCATCACCACCGCTACCACCGTTGCCACCGTATATAGCCGTCGGCCACATCCCGAGATTCACTTTCCCCGAAAATCTCTTTGCCCTCTTCTTCTTCTTCTTCTTCTTCATCATCATCATCATCACCAAAAACCCGACATGGAAGAAACCATAACCACCCTACCATCCGCACTCTCTCTGTCTCTCTCTCTCTCTCTCTCTTCCTCAAGAATTAGGTAAAACCCATCCAGCTGTGCAAATACTGGAGCAGACAGGCCGACTCGGTCGGGCTCCAACTCATCCTCTCATCCCCCATTCCATCGGCCAGGCTCAATCAACTATATATCCCATCCCCCATACACTAGTTCATAACCGGAACGCGGCCGCTGATACCATGGCTATCATATCACCATAGTGCACTCCTTATCAGTTGCAGACTCTTGGCCCTAGCCGCATGCTAATAGTACCACTAATGATCATCATCAGCATGTGTGTACACATAATTGACCGAATTCATGCATGGGGAACACCATATAGATTATATTGCTAGTACAACTGTCATACACACAAATACAGACGCTGACACACACGTACGCATGCACGCACACACATACACACACATGCATGAACCATAACTTCAGTTGGTCTCGCCGTCCTCCGTTTACATATCTATATATATATATATATATATACATATATATATATATATATATATACATATATATATATAATCTAGACGAGGAGAGTTCCATTTATCTCCAAACATAAAAATATATGGAAGACGCTGCTACACAACTACTCGCAGAGGATCGTTGTTGCAGAAGCGAAGATTAGAAAATACAGAGTGAGACACACACAGAGAAAGAGACCATTTTTTTACAGCTCAAATCATCGGGAAATACCGAGCCCTTGAGGCTAATTTTACTCTTCTGAGGAGTACGAGAGGAGGCAAGTAGTAGTAATATTCATCTGCAGCCATATAGACACGCATGCACACACGTCCACATCCACCACCAAGAATTGTCACGAAGGAAATAGTTGTGCACTCAGGCACAGAGATGAAATGGAGGACACAAGCCCTGCTGTTGGAGAAAATTTCAAGTGGTGGTCGTGGTGGTGGAGATATGAATTTTAGATTTGCAACTCTGAACAACCACTTTGCTCCCCATGCATGTGGTTTATATATAATATCACCGCTACCACACCACTCCCCTCCATCCGTCCCAATAGCTCTCCTTCCTCCTGTCAACTTGCCTGAACAACCAACCTGATTCAGAAGATGCGGCGGATAAGTGAGAGCCTTGTCTCCAACCTCGACCCCCTCCACCTCCGACCTAACGCCGCCTCTGCACATGTATGCACGGAAGGTCTGAACCATCTTAATTACATATACGACGGCTGGAGAAAATGAGATGGTGAGAAAAGGAGAACCTGTTGGTATTCCGATCCCGCTCCGCAACACATCATCATGAGGACCATCACAGCTACCACTACCACCACCACCACCACTACCAGAACAGCCCTTCCTCCTCGCCGGACGGGGCAACGTACGCAGTGGAAGGAGACAGAGGAGGGCACACACAGAATCCCCCGACGGCGGCACAGCCACAACAATAATAGAGGCACGGACTTTTCAACAGTCAAAAAATAATGGTCGAAAACGGTACAAAAACTATGCTTCCTCCTGCTCCTACACAATTAGGTGGACACAAAAAAATGGAAAATGTATATAGGATACACGCTACATGTACAGAATACCCACTTTGTTCCCCCCTCACCCCCCCCCCTCCGACTTTCGCACTTTTCGTCCACTACTGTGAGCTGTGCTGTGCCACTCGTCCCTTATTACAATAACAATACTAGTCATGACAACCGATAGACTCCCAACGACAGCTTAAGAATCCCATGACAGAGAGAACAGTTAGACACATACATGATCGTCTCCGCATCGTGTCTCCCGCTTATATTCCTTTACTAGTACCACCATCACCGGCAGCGACGACGACGACGACAACAACAACAACAACAACGACAGGAAAAACCACCACCAGTACACACATTACCTCTCACAGGATCCACAGAGAGACACACACAAAAGCATGAGATGACGAGCTGGTTAGAACTGTCTCCTACTATCTCGCTTCCACTTCTCTCAAGTATAAAATTTTTTGGCGGAATTCCAACGACACGCGATTAGGTAAAACTGGAAAAGATGTAAACAACTAAGTTTGGGATGTTATTTTTAAACGGAGACTCTCCGATGACAAGTCAAGTTTCATGTGCACATACATATGATCATATCTTATTCTCCCGCACTCCTTTCTCTCTCTCAGACTCTATCTCTCTCTCTCTCTCTCTCTCTCTCTCTACCCACCTATCTTTCCCTCGGATCCCTCCTTTTCAACTTGAGACAGAGGCGGGGGTAGATGATGATGATGACAGGAAGCAATAGGGCTTCTTTGCCAATCTGTCCGTGTTATCTTTTCCACGCACACAAAGAGAGGGAGGAGGCGGAAGGAAGGAAGGAAAACAGACGTTTTTTCCCCCAACTTACTATTATAACACTATATATTATTATAGCTACACTGAAGAGAACTTCTCTCGCCAATCCTTCCACTTACCACGGCATTTAAACCCACTGACTGAGTTAATCTTCCGGTCCGGTCGACCCCTTCCTCTGCGTCCATGTACACACCTATATTGTAAAACTCCCTCACTCACTACTCACTCGCACCGCACAGCACACGCGGTCCAATGTGAAGAACAACTCGCTTCCTTTGCTCCTGTTCGACTGAGGACTCATTCTACCATTTCCTTGGAGTATACGCACGCACACACACACACACACACACAGACATGCACACAGTTGATTCAGCTCGAGCTTCCAACAGCCCTGCTCATGGTAGGTCCTCAGTTCTCTGAAACACATATAGATACTGTGCTGCATACCTTTGTTTTGTACACACTGCTTCCTCGCACATTCCTCCCTGAGGCACACGCACACACACACACACACATAAACGCACACACGCACGCACACAGGGAGACAGCGATAGAGAGAACTGCATAATAACTGCACATAGAATTGTCGTAGCACGTTGGCGCCCTCCCGTTATAAACACCTTCCCAGCAAGTGAGGACATTTAGGGATAAATAATGAAAAAAAATCACAGTACAATTAAGTCTCCGATATTGCCTTCTGCTCATAATAACTTTATTCAAATACTCCAAGATTAAAATTTTCGTACTTTTCAAATGTTCCATTACAATGACCTCCTCCTCCTCCTCCTCCTCCTTGATCAGGAGGAGCAGGAGTAATCTGGAGCGATATCAAGTGACTCTGATAGATGAAGCTTCATACATGTGTGACAGTGTGACTGGATGTACTTACCCGCCAGTAGAGTACGTAGGATGTACATGGCGGTTGAAGCTTCATAGGGGGTGTCGTTCGAGAACACAGTAAATACATACTTTTTTGGGTCACGTCAATGGTCTTGTCTTTCAGTCTCGGCTCCCCATTCAATTTGGGAACAGGCCGAAATTTGAAGTTATGACAGAATGTTGAGATAATTTCCAATTTTTAGAATTTTTGTTTTTGACTTTTTTGAACTCCTTTGGAATTTTTGGAGCTTTTTTTTTGATTTTTTGAACTCCATTGGAATTTCTTAAATTCTTTGGATTTTTTGAAATTTTAATAGAGCTTTACAGTTCCGACGCTTATATTTATTCGCTGACCTGGACGAAGTAAAATTTATACTGTATTACAGCTGTATGGTTGTTCAAATGTCATGTGAAAATACTACTTTAAACTTCATGTAACTCAAGTTGTACAGATGCATCTTCTACGTGATGCTAAACAACGGTTAAGTTATAGATAAACCCTGCTTATCCAATGAGGATAGTTAAACCTAGGGTGAGCATATAGTAGCTCATTCTGAAACATGGTCGCCCTATAACCGACTGTTGCAGAAGTGTCTTGTATGAGGCAAGAAACATTTGGAAGAGAACAGTATGTGTATAATAGAGTTTTTCGAGCTTTTATTTGTACTCAACAAGGGCTAACCGCTCGGAGCAATCTATGAAGTGAACAACTTATTCCCCATTGTTGCCCTTCAGATGAAAACAAAGAAGGAGCAAATTGAATGTTTGAAAACCAGAAGGCTTACAAGGTCGCAGGGAATGATTGACTGACACCTTATGAATTGCTGAGGGGGAAAAATTCTAATTGACAATCGTACAGATAGTTCGGAATGTGAATGGACACTTTTTTCCACACACTCAGGGTTGATTAGGAGATGTTGGAGTTGGGAGGTTCGGGGAGCAGAAGCTCGAAGATAAATAAATCCCTGTGTATATTGCATCGGCCTAATGAGCCCGAGCACTGAGACAGAAATGGTTAACCCGCATAAAAACCATGCCATGTCCACTATTTGATTGGAGAATCAACTTAGTTTCCTTATTTGCAAATCCAACTTTGGCTTGGGTAAGGCTCCGGGTGTACAGGGTGGCTTCATTGATGCTATGTGACTCGTTCCACTCCAAATGTAACCAACGAGTTATAACACAACAAGTCGGTTGTGCTGTGTAGCTCATATGAATGTGAACAAAATTTAAGGTTACGGAGGTCTGTGCAAAAATATTATACCAAGTGGAGTTGACATGACCGAGAAGTAATATGACAGTGGCACAGAAGCGCATGAGGCAAGATGAGGCATAAAGTCTCGAGTTTTTATGAGGAAAAATTATAAAGATATGGAATAGGATTGAAGGGATATGTGATCTTTTGAGTAAATCATTCACGACTTCACGAGTGACTCATGGGGCCGTACTTCGTAACAATTTCAAAGCACTCTTTGACTCCCCTTCAGTTAAGTCTGACCGAGAGCCGTGATATGATTCACATAATTAAATTTCATTCACCCCCATGAACGTCAATTAAACTGTCGTTATACTCACCACTATATACTCCTCTACATATATATATATATATATATTTATTGGCATCACTCATAGTTGGCTAGTTGAGGACATTGTTTATAGATACAGGGGAAAAAGAGGCTTAAGGCGAATGACGATGACTGACGACTCGGTGACACTGCGTCGGAACTTGAAGAGTGCAGTGAAAGTAGCACTTGAGAGCGATAAGAATTAAATTTAGAAAATCTACAACTTGACGGTAAAATATTGATGAGTGGCAACTGGCAAACTGTCAAGTAGCTTGGTGAGACTGGGATGTATTAATATTAATACTAATACTAATTGTATGCAAAATAGTGGTAGGAAGTTTTTTTTATTAAGACTAGGTCAGCACACTTGAACTTCTTTTCGGTTTCGTTCAACAACGTAAAGGACATGAAATCAGGACAAAATATATACATGAGTGTCACCTACCTTCATGTCCCCTTTGGAATGGTCAAGAACCATGTTGTCCAAACTGTGAAACTTCCGGCGCTCCATCGTATTTATTCCTCGCCAGACTATAACTTTCGGTTAGAATACTTTGGTGCAAACAATAACGGTCAGGATTGGAGAAGTTCTTGGTGGACCATTGTAATATTAGAGTTACATAGTTGTAATTACACGTACTATAGTATGGCAGTTATAAGTCACTTAGTATTTCACCATCCATCCAGCTGATCACGTTCAATGTTAGTGGCACTTTAGGACAAATAGAAATTATTTACCAGCCTTTAAAAAATACTCGCAAGTGCATATGTGACTCGAAAATCCGAAAAGCACAAGGCACTTAAGCCACTGATGCCTGCACACTGACAGTTCCACAGCGCGAATAAATACACAAATTAAAAGTTATCCAAACCTGTTTCTCGACGTACCAATAATATAAGCTGTACACAATTCTTTAGGAGAGGCAAGGCATATTACACTCATTCACACACGCTACACACTTCACATTCACATCATCTCAAAATCTGTGGGGACGAAGCAAGGCATACACACAATTACGCGGGCTACATTCAAATTGAGTGAGTCAAATCCCAGGAATACGGAATGCTACGACGAATCTTATTAAAGTAAAGCAACTCACCGTTCTTTTTTAACGGCCCTTCATAGTGCGGCTATGGTGTTGAGCGTTTAGCTGGGTTTGACATTTTTTCCATTGCAAATTATTCCTGCCTCCTACTTTGAACCTGATGCGACTGATGTCGCAACTTAACTCGTTATTGTATATTTCCAACATATTTGATGATGATTTTTGGGACCGCGACCGCCGTTGCTAGCGTCATTTGACACGATGAGCCAGAATTTAATAACTATATTAGTAATCTCAGTGTCATTAATGCGGTGAACTGAAGATTATGAGAACTGCTAGGTTTGAAAAATTCTTGTGCAATGGACAAATTGATGGTGGCACCACTTTGTAGGTTCGGTTCCATTGACGGTGTAATTAAATGGAAAGCTATCCATCCAATCAAACTGATAATTTACCGAGCTCTCGCCCAGAGAATTCGGATGGAACCGACAACACATGTGAACGTGCTTTGAAAATGACAATATGAATGAATATTTGAAAAAAAGTAGTCTTGCATAGTTTGTTATACTCTGGAATATTTAATTTTAAAATGGAATTTAAAACGACATTTAATCCAGTTAGATTTTGAGTGCGGAGATATAATTGCAGATTCCAGCAACAATAACGTATAGCAACAATTCATAAAAAGAAATTGAATCTGATTCCAAGGCAGTTGAGAAGAACAACATCCACGCATGCTATTCAATAGTATGAATGACTGCTGAGCTTCGCGACGACACAGTTGACCCCAGAGGCGTGAGGCCATATTCCCATGAAACATTTATTGTAGCACCAACGAGGCCCAGGAAGCTGACACGAACCCATTATTTGCGAGGAGACCCATGCAGACGCAGGGATAGTACATAATTATCAGCCGAACACTCCGTCCCCTCTCCATTGTACCAACGAACACATCAAACAGTGTGATCACCTCAAAACTGTTTCCAGCTGGATCTTTGATCACACCAAAAGTAGCGATATTAATTCAACACTATTTTAGTTTTATTCGTGGTCCGACTCTTCCATCTGGATAGTAAAATTGGAGACAGGTTTGGGAGGCAAACTATGTGGAGCTGCTGGTAGTAGATGCTCTTCAGGTTGCTGTTGTAAGATGTATGGTTCAGGCGAACTTGCGGATTGTGATGGCGGCGGCAACGACTCATCTCCTCCGGGAGCCACGGTAGTGTTTTGAGACGGAATAAATTGCTGTGAATCCGCGGCCGGCGATACCGGTGGATGGACAGGCGGCTGAACGGCTATGTCATCCTGAGCTCCAGCCGCTGGCTGTGGGACAGACTGAGGCCGCGGCTGTTCCACTGTAATCACATGAAATACAACCGTCAATTTATATTTTCCAATCATTAATCTAACAGAACTTCTGCCATAAATCGGTAGGTCGGAAAGATTTCGCTACACTTGTAAACAAAAATGCTACAATCGTACATGTGTCAATCGTGTGTACGTGTGTAAACGTGTTTACAAAGGTAAAAATACGTTTGTAGCAAACGCTCCAACTTTTTAATTTTTTTGTTTACAATTGTAAATCCCAGATCGCAAGAGAGCTTTCATCTTTCATATTGACTTCAGCTGGCAATTCTACATTGTCCGTCGTATCAGATGTTCACAGAAAAAATCCAACGATAATGAGTTATGAGAATTGTTTCTGTATTCACGGTCATAATGATGTAAACCAAATCACCTGGTACAGAGCGGAATAGTTCCGCTCTCAAGGTTGGTAGGAACGAGTCGATTTTCTCCCATGTGATAGCCCACAGACGGGTATAGCCATCTGGGGTATGGAAAACCCCTCCGGTCTGCATGACGAGAAGGAGATTCTTCAGGCTTTCTGGGATTCCCTCCACCAGAAGCTCACTCCTCTCCGAGTGGTGGTAGTACTTATCGAGAAAGTCCAAAATCTGAAGCCATACGGCAGTGAAGCTTTCCAGCTGTAGCAAAGGGGTGAGGTGCTGTAGGAAGACCCGGCTGAGCAATGTTACGGCCCTCATTCTCGTTTCCTCCATCCCTGAGGGATCACCTGGATTGAGCGGTTCCAGCAACCTCCCCATTAACGGGAACAGGACTTCACTGAAGCAGGAGTGCCACTCCGTGGCTGACAACTGTTGGAGGTCATGAACCAGTAGAGCACCTTGGAGGTAGTTCAACGCCGTCGTCCTCACCGGTTTCCTCGCATCCGAGCACAGAATCACGATCGTTTGCAAAATAGGTTTCCAGCCCAATGTCCAAATGGAGGCGTCACTGGAATTCCGCACAACTTCACAGTTCTCCTTCTGCCACCACTGGAAGATCTGAGCCGCTCTCAGGTGGAGCGTGTGAAGCAAGTCGAGGAGCTGAACGGATACTTGGTGACTGGCTGCTATTTGGTCTTCATTTTCGCTTTCATCTGCATCATAGTTGGTGCTTCCAGGTCCTGGGAATGACTTGGATTTGCTAAGGGTGGAGTTGGATGATGACCCTTCCGCACTATGCGGCTTCTTCGTCCTCTTCTTTTTCCCCTGGCTGCCCAGCCCAAGTTCATTCCGGCCGGACCGAGCCTTCAACGTAGAGGCCTCCACGAAGGACCGAATCGCACTGACACATAGTGTGAAATTATCCGGTGTGATATGGGCTGCATCTCGCACGAGGAAGGATAGCGTTTCGCAGCTTTTTATCAATGACTTTGGATCAGGATAGAAGAGTTGGCGCTCCAATTGAAAGGGGATAATCTGTCCCTGTAGTGGTAACGGGGCCGTTCGCCTCGGCGAGTGAGGTGCAGTGCTGGAGGTTTGTTGCTGGTCGTCCTGAGACAGCTACATGCAAAAACCAAAACATTATGAAGTCATGAATCATCTGGGCATCATCATTGGGCAACTTTGCCCACTTAACAATAAGAATTTTAAAGACCACCTATGACCCATGGCACATTCCACGGAAAAACTCACCAGAATCCAACTCTGTGCAGGGGA
Source organism: Pseudobourletiella spinata (assembly GCA_009870155.1). Lineage (NCBI taxonomy): Eukaryota > Metazoa > Arthropoda > Collembola > Symphypleona > Bourletiellidae > Pseudobourletiella > Pseudobourletiella spinata. The sequence continues at coordinate 66,141 of WJFA01000095.1, read as the reverse complement.
GACTTGGGAGTTGCGGATATTCTCATTGGAACTTCTTATTTCTAGCTCCGAGTCTGACGTGTAGCCTCTATCAGACCCGCTGGAATAGCCCACAGTGCCGCCCAATTGTGGCATTGGATCTTGTGACAAGGAATGCTGCAAAGCTGGGAACCCTTGGGACTGTTTCAGCAACGAACTATTCGCTCCTACACTCCCTACGGGTTCCCTCGGAGGTTGAAACTGGGCTTGATTTTGCTGAACCGAGTTTGTGAGTGTTGCAGGTACCTTCCCAGCTCCGACATACTCGAGCAATGTAAAGATGATGGTCCACTCCTCTGCGGTATGAATGTTGGCTGCGGTTGTTTTCAGAATCTCATGCAGTCCAAAGCTCATTTGTTGACTCAACTGTATTACAGCTGCAGGGCGGAGGTAAAGCAATACTTTCAAGGATTGAAGAATCTACACAGAATAGAAAATAGAGATAATTTGAAGCTACGCTACAGGCCAAATAATTATCCGAATCGGATCTCACTTACAATAGGACACATATCTTCCTTCCTCATGAGTCTTAATGCGACTCTCATCAATCCGACAACGGATCGTTCAAGCATGTAAGGCATATCATTGGAGGCTGCAGCTAAAATTGTGGCGAACAAATGCTCTCTCACAACATCCCAGAAGGCCAGGGCCCTATCACGATTCTGCACTGTTATTTTCAGTAGCATTTCCAGCACGAACACCGTTGCATCCTCATCATATTCTTTCCTTTTCGACTCAGGGATCGGAGATACGTACACCAAACTCTGTAAAATTATTTCAAAAGACTCAGGATTATTTCCAAACTGGGATTTTGAGATCATAGGACGACCTTGAACGAGAAATATCCCAGTCAAACAATAATTTCTTATTTATATTATCATAAGTAATCATTTTCTGATGTATTTTCCATCAATAAAATAATACATGCTAATTTTCCGATGAACAATATTTTCTCATTAATAAAATAATCAATAATAATTTCCCCATGTATATTTCAACGCATTAAACTTACTTTGATAAGCTCCTGCAAGGAATCAAGCTGAAGAAACTTGGATTCCGACAAGAGAAGCTCTGGTCTGCATTCCAAAATCAACGTCTGGCTCCGCTTCCGATTCTCCTCCTCTTCCGCTACAGATGACTTACTACCTGGCGAGTCAGCTACAATAAATAATAATAAAACACAAAAATAAAAATTAAATAATTCCTAAGTCCGCAGCCCGGAGTTACATCCAATCGCTATAATAAAAATAAATTACCGGTACTCAGAGCAATGTAGGAGACAATTGAAGAAAACAATCCTGCTTCTTGCCGCGGAGCGGATATGAGAGTTCTCCTCACGAGTGAAACTCGTCCACTGGGTTCCGTGAAATCTTCTGACTCGGTCAGTATTTTTGGAAGAACTTGTAGTTTAAACAGGGCCACCAAGCAGTCAATAAAGTTATGCCATCCTTCCCTCAATATATCGCCATGGCGGTGAACATGTTGGAAAATGGCGCGACAGGCGGCTTGAGCTTTTTTACTTCCACCCAAATCTGGATTCCCACTCAGTAGCGTCGTGAATTTACACAGGGATATGATGAGATTATCAAAAACATCCGACATTGCATAGTGGGCTGAGATGGTGGCACACTTGCGAAAGCCGGCCAGACATTTGAAGATCACTTCAGAGTCCGTGGTTTTATCGAAAATGAAGGACAGTGCCGCCACGATGGGACCCCAGGCAAGGGAAAATAAGTCATGGTCAAAAACTCCTTCATCACTGTACGGTCGCTGGAACTTGCAGGCGGGACTCGTTCCCCGTCGGAGCAGCACCTTCCACAAGTAATTCTCTTTGACGATACCCACTTGCTCCGCCGGCATAATAATCTCCTCCGTCTTAATTGAATTGTAAATGTCGTGCAACATTTCATGATTGAAATCTTCCCCGCCGTTGAGACCCCGCAAATTCTTCTTGAAATCCTCCCACGTCATCGAGTTTCCCTGCTTCTTCACATTTGTATTGTGCTGATCCACATTGAGCATGATGATGGCGTAGCCGAGCCTGTAAGCGGCGTCAACGTCAGCAAAGGGATTCCCATTAGATGCACTCCAGTGTGCGGAAAACTCTTCCATGATGAATGATATGAGCGGAGCTTCCCCAGGCAATCTGAACGTTTCTAGGATCATTCGGAGTGCCTCGTCCAGGCGCGTCTTAGAAAAGTCGAATGATGTAACAAATGCATGGAGAATTTCAGAATTCTTCTTGGCCGACACGTAATCACCGATAGCTCGCTTGTCCAGTAGGGGATTTTCACGGAGAAAATGTGCCACTTCAGAGGGATCCAGTGGGGTGGAGAGTAAACCCTGGGACTGTAAAAACTCAATACCTTTGGAGGCATGATTGTTGAAATGCTCGGAGCCCGTATGTAAGATCTTCTTCTTGTGCCGAACAGCCATCAGCTCTTCGTGGGTGGGAAGAAGAGTCTCATCGCTAACGCGATTGCTCCCAATGTTCACATATCCTCGGCGGGGTTGAGGGCTCATTCCCATGATATTGCTAGAAACGTCCCCTGCTGAAGATAAAGGCTCCATTTCGCAATGACCCTCACGCTCCAAACTGTCCTCCTCCGACTCTCGAGCAGTGGACTGAACAGCGCGGTCCTCCTCAGCACTGGACGATCCTCCGGACGGGAAAATCAAATGCGGATAAGGATCTTGAGAGTCGCAGTAGAAAACTGAGGAATCATCCGATGCCAGGGAGGAATGCGTCGTGTTCGTTATGCGGTGCGTACAGTGACTCTCGATCCCGTCCAAAATGGACACCAATCCTTCGAGACAGAGTAAATGTATAGAGTTAATTCCAGACTGAAGAGTAAAGGCATTCTTGGAGAGGAGCTTAGTCGTATCTTCAAATAAATTTGAACAGTAAAGATCACAGTCGTAATTCAGATAGAGCTCTGTCACTAAACACGGAAGCTTCCATATCTGTACAAGAAAATCCAGCCCCAGCTCACGCTGCTCGTAGTTCCACTTGACCGCTGAACTGGGAGGCCCGCCAAGACCCGTTCCAGTCTCTGAGACGAGTTCTCCCAGTCGGATTAAAAATACTTCTAATTGAAACTTGAGGAGGTGACGCATGGAGTCAAATATGAGGAGAAAGGCGCGAAGAACGTTAAGGAGAATCGCACTGGTGGTAAGGAATGAATTTGGAGGTGGTTGGTAACTGAGGAGGGCGATGAAATTTTTGCAGAGTTCATTCTTGACCAGCGAGAGGAGGGCACTGTGCTTTGCCATGGAGTCCACACCGGTTTCGAGGGCAACGAGAAGTAGCTTGAGCCCTACGTGAATCATAACATCTGAATTTTGCTTGCTGTGAGGATTGACGAGTGATATGAGGAAGCGGAATAATTCCCGAACGCAGGGAATTCCGTACGGTACAGTAATTTTAGCTCGGGGTGATGCGGCAGCGTTCATGGGACTTGGTGTTGCCTCCTCTACACCATTAGAATCTCCTCCAGTTACTGTGAATTTCACGCCCCGTTTCGTCTTAAATTCCGAGGGTGGTAGAGACGGCGGAGGGGCTTGACTGCCATTGACTTCTTCTGTCTTGCCCTGCGGCGTAGCTTCTTGTACTTGAATTTCGGGGATGTTGGATGCGGAGACGGACGAGGGTAACGGATTCCTGTCCACCAGAGGTGTAGATGCTGCCTTTGACTCTATATCAGTGGGACTATCAGTAAATGTGGAAGTCTCTTCAGCATTACTGACGAGGACATTAGGAGCGGGGACTGGAGTTAGAGACGAAGAAGCTGTAGAACGGATTTTCTTCACTGACGACTCCACAGCTGGGAAGGAATGAAGCCTCGAAAATAGTAAGCATATCATTTCTGTCAATGCAGACTCGGCCGATTTGCGTAGCAATTCATTGGCTCGCTCAATAAAACACATTCGGAAACACGACTGCATGAGTTCACAGACGCTTTCATTCGACAGCAATGTCCCCAGCGGATTCATGAAAAGATGGTGGAGGACCTGGTAAAAATCACATGATTGTTTCACTACACATAAGGCATAATGTTACTTCCAATTATATTCTCCGATTTAGAGGGAAAATGATCACCTGCAAAATTTTGAGGAGGACAAGCTCATCCGAAGCAGAGTCGGAACTTACGAAATGAGCATGTATGACTGCATCAGTTATTGCTTCGACGGCACCCGTTGATCCATTCGCTTCATTTACAATCTCGTACGAAATGAATTTCTCAATAGAAGTTAGTGCAAGTACCGTCACCGCACCGGAAGTGTCCTCCGATCGAACGACTTCCAGAAACGGGATAAGAAAGTAGTTGGCATCTGCAGATATCTTCGCTACTGCGCCCTTTGATTCACTATCGAGAGAATCCTTCAGTGCCTGCAGTTTTCGAAGCAAAGTCTCCTGTTTCGAATCCTGAAACGAGAACAGAATTCAAATAAATAAATGAATGACATCAAGTCTACTTCTGGGGAATGCATACCTGCTGATGTGAACTCCATCGCGCCGACTTTCTCAAACTTGCAATAATCAAGCAGATTTCTCCCCGGATGACAAATAACGCCTGTCGACTAGTATGGATTCTTGGGGACATTTTCACACCCACAGTGTTCACGACACTGCCAAAACAAGGCGGAGTATTTGGCTTCACCAAAATGATATAAATGTTTCAACTTCCACGCTCCTCATACAAAACCCCGGGGTTGGATTTCAATGGAAACTCTTATAGCTGCCTTAAATGACTTGACAGCTTCAGACAGTTACACTTCCTGCAAAGTAAAAAAAGACAATTTCGAGTCACTCATTTCAACTTTCAAGTTTTTCCTCTGTTATGCCCTATCCTATTTCCACCACACCATTAAGTAGTATAAATATTACTAGACTATTAGAGTGATTAGAAAATTGAGACAATTAATTTTATAGGTACGATAATTTTTTACACAAATAGAACCGGAAGAGCTGAAGGAGTTAAAAAAACAAGTATACACGTACCGCCGAACCACAGAGCACGGCACCGTATGTTCGCCTGTCAATTTATTACTTACACGTAACATAACCTCAGAGAGCACACACATGTATGGGATCACGCATAGGATAGAAATTGAGAGACAAGATGTTGACACGGAGCAATTCCCATGGCTCACATGCGCAACCTAAACGAATGTATAAAGTAAAGAAATGGATATGAAAGTGAAAAATTCTTCCCGTTACCGTAAATTTCATTTAAAATCATGACCACAATAACACCTTAGCACCAACTTCCACCGGGAATTGATTGTATCATTGTATCTCTATATTTAGACTTCCACAAAGAATTTACATTAAAATATTACATGGTTAATTTGTGAATGGTCGCAAGTGAGACGGACAGTGCCACTGGGTTTAGCAGGATGTCAATGTAATTCAACAGACAACCAAAAAATCCGATGTTTCAAGTGGCCAACATTTGCCGAAGCCCTTGAGCCTAATGTACTATGCTAGTGCAAATTGCAATGAGTGATGATGTAGCATGGCTTTAAACTTTGGCCTAATCAGCACTTGCGGAAGCAGCGCGAAATTTGAAAGTTTGTGTAGTTTCATTTTTACTTTCATTCTCGTTTGTGTAGTTTTTACAATTAATCGAGAACTTCCTACCATTACAATTGCATTGAAACGCACTTGGGAATTCAGAGTAGTACCGAATACTCATTACATTTTCTCTCGTAATAGACGATACGTAGCCGTTACCGGATAAATAGGTGTTTGTGTACGTGACGGAAGGTAAGGCTTTGCACTGCGCCTTGTGCCAACGTCAACGTTGGTGTTAAGTGAGGAGGAAAAGCAATCGGTGTCGATGAAGTTTCCTGGGCACCGTACCTGTGTTTCTCAAAAAAAAACAATCCAAAGATACTTTAGTTAAAATGTATATCGTATAGTTGCGGTTCAGGACTTAACGAAATTCACGGGTTAAATCAATAGTAAATGGTAGTAGTGGTCAGAGCGCAAAACCTCCCGTTTTAGCAACCATTTTTCCGAACTGGAAACCGTTTACTTGTACGTTTATGTGTAATCTCTGCACGTTAAAGTACTGAAGTTCATAAAGAATCCTCAGAATCATCTCTGTTCTGGTAAAAAAATTTCAGTAAACGAGATCAGATCAATCGCGGTTTGTATACACGTTTATAGTTTCGGCTTCGTTTTTGTATTATGGACTGCTGAAGGTTAGTTTAGAAATCTTGAAAAGATGATTCAGGCTTGTGAAGAAAAACGAGTATAGCCAGCAGCAGTATTGTTGGAAGGAATAGAATGTTTTGAAGCTTAATCCGTAGTTTCGAACATTTTTTACTTCCGCCCAGTCCTTAATTATGTGCGAGCAGTAACAATTAGTAATAGTGAAGTAGAAGCAGAAGAACTAAGAATCAAGTAGAAGCAGTAAAAGTTTGTATTAAAGAACAATTTATGAATCACAGTTTATTGTTTATTACAGGTGACTTTGCAGTGATTCCTACGTTCACATTTTGTCTTTACTTGACCATAATTTGAACTTACATGGGGAATTCGGCAAGTCACGACATGGGTGATGGAGGTGTGGGAGCCGGAGCTGCATCCGATGCTTTAGGATCATCAGAAATCAAAAGCAATATCAACGAGCTCATTTCTCAAGATAGGGTTGTCATTTTCTCTAAAACGGAATGCCCGTTTTGCTACGATGCGAAAGAGGTAAACAAAAAGTCATCTGTCCCTCTTGAGTAGGAAATAATGACATCATATACACTATGACTTTCTTAGGTTTTCGACAAAATGGGTCAGAAGTATACAGTTGTGGAGTTGAACAAGCATCCTTATGGGAACCAAGTACAAGACGCCTTAAAGGAAATGACGGGGGCTCGGACAGTAAGCACGGTCGATGATTTGGTGAATCCTGTATGACGTGTACATGACACACATGACATTCATAACATTTTTATAAAAAGGTCCCCCGAGTATTTGTTGACGGTCAGTGCATTGGAGGCGGAACTGACACTGTGAAGATGTATAAAACGGGTACGCTGGAGAAAATTCTCAGCTCGCAGTCCATGTCGGAGGAGACATAACTGATTAATATTACGTACCGGAAGGAATACGTCCGTCGCATTACTTCAGTGCCATTAATTACGCTGACTCAGTTATGGGCAAGGAGTTGTAATGAGCGCTTTGAAATTTAAAAATTGCTGAAGTGGACACCAAAATATGTATAAAAACTGAAGACAAAAAATCCACAAGAGTAGTATATTATTAGCATGATTTTATTATTGTGAGCATTTTCGTACTTGTATGATGTTACACTATCAGCGTTACAAACAAAACGGTATTAAAACACCAATTTTTTTCAAATTGAAGTAACAAATTTAAATTAAAAGTAGGAGCAAACTAAAGGAGTACAGGTTAGGGCGTTTAATGCAAATATGCGCAACAAATTCCTTAAAGCCGGGACACTCATACTTGTTAAGACTTGCATTACCATTGAGTGCGTGAAGGAAATAATGACGATATAGTATGAAATCTTATACTGAACAAAGTTAAGAGCTTCGAGATTGTTATAATTACATACACATACACCTACATTCCGTAATTATCGGCAGGAGACCGGATATCGTCGATTTTTAGAATCATCTTGACCAGCTGAGTGGCTAGCATGATTTGCTGAATTTTGCTGTGTAGTGGTTCTAATACATTCTGCTCCTTCATATCTGCAGTACCGATGTTCATACAATCTATTCCTAGTCGAGGATTCTTCTCAGAAACTTGTCTGCTCTTCACTTCGGTCAGGGTCTGGATGGGAGCCAAGCCGGCGTTTTCCGCAAGAGCCAATGGAGTGTTCTCCAAGGCATCCGCGAACCCACGGAACGCGTATTGCTCCAAAGTTGATATCTGCAATGCAAATTTAAGACAACACACATTTAAGGAACACTTCATGCAACGTACCACACTAAAGTCAAAGCCCTACTGTATGTATCAATGTATCGTAAGATTCAGTGCAACCATTTCATTGAAACTGAAGTGGCCAATGGTTCCCAACGACAATTAATTTTGCACCAACGCAGGGCTGAAAATCGATAATCGAAATCCATTCCGAAATTGATGCCAACAGACATGCGATACGGGACTTATACAAAATGAACAACCGAATGGCCAAAACTACTTCTCTATGAGCTGTTCTAGAACCGATTTACACATAAGAAAGACACTTAAGCGCAATAGTTACGCACTTGATCCGCTGCTTCGTTAATGGTAAGAGAACAGGCTATCTCCGTCGAGCCGCCACCGTAGACCACTTTGGGGTCCCGAATGAAATTGCGGACAACACAAATAGCATCATGAAGAGATCGTTTGACTTCGTCCACTATCATCTTGCTTCCTCCACGAACCAAGATCGTCACGGCTTTGGAATTGGGACAATCTTCAATCACTAGCATACGGTCTTTCGTCGTTCCGAATGTCATTTCTCGGACAACACCAGCAGTGCCCAATTTCTCAGGTGTTAGCTCTTCAAATCGTGGTACAATTCGACCGCCTGTCGCCATTGCTATCAACTGTGAAAGCAAACGTCATTGAATTAATCATACTGCCTGTAGGAAAACGTACATTTCTCAACCATGTACATTGTTTGATTTGTACGAGCCATTTTAGAACGAATAAGGGATGTTAAGACCCTACCCATAAAGCCAGACTCAATTAGTTTTGCATCATTCGCACTCCCTTCTTGCTTGACACGCAAGAAGCGAACTATTTTAGATGCTAGGATTTATGAGATTCGTATCTAGAAAATCCCAAATTACCTCAATTTCGGGCCCACCAACCCAACGGACGGCTGGTAACTTATGATGTAACAGCAAATGATTAGCTTCATCATCAAAACCCCACTGGCAGATAGCTAGATTAGCACCGGCGTCCTTCACTCGCTGTACTATTTCCACGAACTTGTCCTGCTCATACTTGTGGAGTTTCTTATAATCCTCAACGGAAGAGACATCGAGCTTATGCTTGGTCTTCGGCTTGGGTGGTTCAAACGGGCAGGTAAGGATTGCCATCTTGACATCTTTTAATACCTTCACACAATAAATCAGCTATGTAGCAATGCGAACAATAATAGTCCTTGACAGAGCCAACAGCAATCAACTCATTCAGTATGTAACCCTCCTTTTTCCATTACAGATTATTTTTGCAACATTCTTATACAAAGGAGTGTAAGACATTTAATCTAGCATAGTGTCTGATTCGTCCATTTATCGCATAAATGATCGAAAATTCTCTATGCAGAACGTAAAAAGGTTACAAGAACATGATCCTTAGAGAACATAAACTTACCTTAGGCATCTGAGGATGTGAGAAGTCTTTATCGATGATAACTCCTTTAACTAACATCGTATCTTCGATCCGACCACCCACTTTACCCTCGACTTTGATTAATTCAAAGTTCACATCACGCTTCTCAATGTCGGCCACGGCAAGAACGGCATCAACAGCTATCTCAGCCATGTTCTTCTTGCACTTGTTAACTCTGGAATTGAATAACGTTTGTCATCACTTCAACTCAATTTACCCTTGTAGCACTACTAACTCAGTTGTTGTATCATAGGATTCAGTGCAACCATTTCATCGAAACTGAAGTGGCCAATGGTTCCCTACGACTCTTAATTTTGCACCAACGCAGGGCTGAAAATCGACATCGAAATCCATTCCGAAATTGGTGCCACCGTTCAAGATATCACAATATAACTACAAACGCCGTCACCAACTCCCGGCCCACAGCTTACATCTTAGAAGACAATGTAGTTTGGGCAGCTTTAATGAGGAAGTCCCTCTGTTCAATGGGAAAGGTGACAGCCAGCTCCTTCAGGCGGGCAATGCATTTCTGAGCTGCCAACTCGAAACCATCAGCGATTCGTATAGGATGAATTCCTGCATAGTAAATTTACCCGGTTAAAATACAATCACAACAGAACAAAGAAATAACCAGATATTAGTCATTCATCCCACTTCTGACCCCCCTCACCTTTGTCTAACAACATCTCTGCCTGCTCTAACAGCGACCCAGCAAGGACCACCACGCCGGTTGTCCCATCCCCAATTTCATCATCTTGTGACTGAGATAATTCCACCATGAGCCGGGCAATCTGATGATCAACATCCATTTGCTTCAGTATAGTTGCTCCATCATTAGTCACCGTCACATCCCCATCGGCAGAAACCATCATTTTGTCCAGGCCCTTCGGTCCCAACGAAGTTCTCAAGGTGCTGGCAACAGCTTTACCAGCAAGGATATGTGACTATAAAATGCAAAAAAGTAAATGTTTACAAATTAATCATCACCACATCCCGAACCGAGACTTCCACAAATCATATTTCGGGATCAAAGTTATTCATATCAAATTCACGAAGACGCCCATGAGTCACCACCCACTACTCCATCTCATTACTACAAACCCTCTCCTCGTGGTTCATACTACTGAACCACAGGGCGTGCATACAGCTCACGCCGCATGTTCATAAAATTGAAAAATTACCTTGATAGCCTCATTGCCAGTCAGTCGCTTCTGCTTATCCTGATCCTTTATGATAAGAAAGGGTCGTCCGAACTCATCGAACGCTAGTGACCCAGGTATCATTGACATTTTTAAGGTTTTGTCACAAGTCACGCCACTACACAATCCAACCTCACTACCAGACTACACCTGGTGCTCTGTCTTGTAACTCTAGCCCACAAGTCGTACCGTCGGCTTTAAGTTTCAACCGTGCAATAAAGCCGGAGAACCGGAGAACCTTCTCGAACGGCGTGCGCCGCAAGCACTGCTAGCAGCAGACGAGCATTACTAAACACAATTGGCGCATTTGCTTTCCACAATAGCACATACAGCCTGCGTACCAAATTTCACATGCAAGTTATTGTTGATACAATCCCAGCACCGGGCTACGCACAACTACTGCAGATATCGGCGCACACATGGGATTGGTCTGTGGGTACAACGCGGGAAAATATTGTATTCAAAATGAAATTAAATTCAGTCAAGAACGGGACGAACAGATCACTCATTGGTGCGGGTTTACCGAAAGGAAAAGCCGGCCGGGGCTCGGATCAACACATTTGATTGAAGGCTGTTGATGAGAATACATACAAGTGAGTTCCACCACATGCAATGCAAAAAGTGGATCTGACGCAGACTGTAGTTGACTACACTGGAAGTGGAGATTATGTCGGTACAAGGGAAGGCGTTTTCTTAGGATTTTCTCATGATTTTGCAAAATTTTATTTTTGGTCCACCGCAGATGAACGTGTGAGTAGAACAGAGTCTAGAACCCCATGAATGTTGTTCAGTCCTTTGCTGCTGAAATAGTCCGAGTTTTGTCTGAAAATAGGTTTTTGTTGCGACGGTAAGTATAAAATCACATATTTGGTAGGTTGACTGCCTGAAGCTATGCGAATTAATACTTGAAGGAATTAAAGTTAAGAGGTTTGGAAGAATACATAGCCCAAGGCAGTATGGATGGATGACTGAATAGTATGAGTTTCATGATGAACATTTTGGATGCGTAGGCCTGTGAAAGGTGGAATAATGGGAGAAAATAGGAGCTGGAAAGAGCGCACCCGTGAACCTCCGGGTATTAGGAAACAACGGGATGTGGAGACAAACTTGGATTTGCTGGATTGCGTTCGCACTTGTGCAAAACATGACCTTGGAAATATGGGACTACCGCCTTGCTATGCCTGGCCACGTGCAATACATTCCGCTCGCAGTCCAACTTTTGAGGTCGACCAAGGTGAATTCTTGGGAGAGGATTACCCACAGACTAATTCCAGTCAGCGAGAAATTCAGTCCTACTCAAGTAATTTTCTTCATATTTCGTGTCCCTTTAAGTACTCGCAGGTAATATTTTGATAGCTTACAGAAATTTATTAGTGCGCCGGGATGTGCTGGTATAGAATGAGTTGTATGTTACTCCGATTTTGCTATATTAGTTGGGAACAGCTATAATGAATTTAAGACGTTTCAAGCGATTGCTCAATTTAAGCTAAATGTCCTTGGAGAGGATGGATAAAAGACAGTGTTGAAGATTGGAATAGAGGTAATTTGGAGTCAACTTAGCGATGGGAAAGTTTATCTCACATCCTATGGAATTGTGAGGGTGGACGTGTAAATGTGCTGAGGGAGGCTGTATTACTTTGGACGTGTTTGCGTGATCAAAGTCATCATCGGCGAGCTATTTGCATAGACAAGATTTACAGTGATTTTTGGTCGTAACAATTAGTGTTGACACGAAGTGGTTTGGACAAAGGAATATTAAACGACCGCTGGTTTGACTAATTCTAATTTCAGAATACACGATGTCCCGATTCGCTCAAGTCGAAGCTGGTGCTCCGATCGAAGTTTTTGCACTAATAAAGGCATTTAATGATGATACGTTTCCGCAGAAGGTCAACCTCAGTGTTGGTGGTATGTTTTACGTTAAAATATCGTTTTTTAAATATTATTTGTAGAGAAAGACTGATTTGATCATGTTCTTTTCCAATGTTTCAGCTTATCGCACGGAGGAATCCAAACCATGGGTTTTACCAGTTGTCCGAAAAGTGGAAGAACAGTTAGCCAAAGATTTCACATTAAATAAGGAGTACCTGCCAGTGTTGGGGTTACCTGCTTTCACTTCCGCAGCGACTTCCATGCTTCTTGGTTCCAATTCTCCAGCGATTGTTGCTGGTCGAACTGCCGGAATACAAACACTCAGTGGGACTGGGAGTCTTCGTGTAGCTGCGGAGTTTCTCGCTCGTACTTTAGGCTACAGCGTTGTATACTCGTCTGACCCGACGTGGGGTTAGTTCGAAATTTATCATGTTAATATTGGATGTAGTTCATCAGTCGTAATACTTCGTCTACCGGTGGTATAATTGTAAAATTTAAAAAATTCCTTACAGAAAACCACAAACTTGTGTTCCTCAATGCTGGTTTCAAGGAATACCGCAGTTACCGATACTGGGATGAAAAAACTAAAGGATTGGATTTTAGTGGAATGGTGGAAGACCTTCAAGCCGCGCCGGAGAACGCGGTTATAATCTTGCATGCGTGTGCTCACAATCCCACCGGTGTAGATCCAACAAAGGAGCAGTGGGAGCAGTTAGCTAAAATTATCAGAGAGAAAAAACTGTTCCCGCTCTTTGATTCGGCATATCAAGGTTTTGCGTCGGGAGATCTTGATAATGACGCATGGGCCGTTCGATATTTTGTAGAGCAAGACTTCGAATTGATTTGCTGTCAGTCATTTGCCAAGAATTTTGGATTGTACAGTAAGTTTTGTTTTGAAATCCGTCATTTATCCGGCTCCAGGTTTCGTCGTTGGGTTGTAGAGTTCAATGTGTAACTAATTTTTCCCAGATGAAAGAATCGGGAACATGACTATCGTCGGTCATGACAAGGATGCGCTGGCGAGATCTTTGTCCCAGATAACTCTTCTTATCCGAGGAATGTACTCCAATCCTCCTAACCACGGTGCTCGAGTTGTAGCAACTGCATTGAATGACCAGGAGTTGTTCGAAGAGTGGAAAGGCTGTATCAGAACGATGGCAGACAGAATCCGTTTGATGCGAACGGGACTTAAGGAACGACTCTTGGCTCTCGGAACTCCTGGAAATTGGGATCACGTCACGAATCAAATTGGAATGTTCTCATACACCGGATTGACCCGTACGTATAGTTTTTACAACATTAAGCATGCCCTTTAAACTGTACTGTGAAAGCGAACAGAAACTAATGCTCCATTTTAAATTTAGCTCAACAAGTGGAGCACATCCGTTCGAAGTATCACATTTACATGCTTCGCTCTGGCCGTGTCAACATCTGTGGCTTAACATCATCAAACTTGGATTATGTGGCCAAAGCAATTCATGATGCCGTAACAAATGTCAACTGAAGTTCCAACCTCGTGACGGCGGAGTAGCCTAATTTCCCAACTGAATACCTATATTCGTAAAGGCGCTGCCGTAGGCTCTTTCACTTCCTGAAGGGAGACCATTGTAGTCATGCAATAACCAGATTAGTTGTAGGGAAATGAAGAAATGAATGCATCCGTTTCTCTAGACTGCTCTCCATCAGCAGTCGGTGTTAAATGTAATATGGTAAGGCTAGTTGTTGAGTTTACAACGAGCAGTATGATTGTAATAATATAGCTTCCAACGCAGAATAGCCCTGTGACTGCCGTATATGAGTACCTTAGCTTATTCAGAGAAGCACTCACTGAATGCAATTCATTTTATTCTTGTTAATCGCAATCAATGTGAAAATAGTCCCCACTGCAGACACAAATATATTCTTCGAAAATGAAGTACCGACTGCAACATTGAAATTGAAAGTTACTGATCCATGATAGTTATTTGAATGTTTTTTATGGTCTGTACGCTGTAATTACAAGTTGGAACTGGAATATAATTTTCATACGCAGTTATGATCAAGTCTAAGTCCATAAGTCCCGTAAGTTTGCTGCTGTGAGCTGGCTTGGATGCAATCGTGACTATTTGTACTGAACTTGCCGCTAAATTTCAAGATTTTAATGAATGCCAGGTACTGCTCTTGCGACATTAGGTGTAAGCAGCATTACCTTTTCATACTTTAAATTTCGTCCATTGTTGTCAGTCCAATTAAACTTCCATAGAAATTAACTCGATTCTCACAGAGTCAAGCTCATCAAACTGCTGGAATGTTGCTCTAATGCAATCTGCTCTCTACCATTTTAACGGTCGTGGCTCGCAAGAATTATCATTGTCACTGCCGCTGCTATTTTTGTTTCCTTTGCTCCCGCTACCACTATTACTACTGCCACCGCAACACCCCTCTTTCGAATCCGGTGGAGGAGGAGGTGTGTTGGAATTTTCTTTGTCTTTCGGCTTCTCGCACTCCTGCACGCACGTTCCCGGAGGACACTTGAAAGTTGCAGTTGGAGGGATGGTAACCACTGGAACAAATGGTTTGAGGTACACCCGTTCCTCTGCTTTGTCCCTGCCACAATCATCCTTTTCCTCCACCTTGCACTCCGGCTTTACCGGTGGACATTGACCTTTCTCCAGTAACTTCGGTCGATCTCCGTAGCCAGCACATTTCTTGAGGTGCTCCTTCAGATTTTTGTGGCACTCACAGTTTGCTTCCTAAGTTGTCATAACGGTCAGTTTGAACCCTTCACGGAACTTAAGCAATACATTTATCATGAAATGCCCAAGGAAAAATGATTTGGAACATTTACCGGATCGTTGCTTCCAAATAGGCCAAAGAAACTCATAATGACAGAATACGAGAGTGGCCGCTACTGCTGACTGATTTTGAGAATCATTTATTTATCATCTACCTATTGTGGGGGTAAACAAATCTAAATATGCCTAAATATGATTTACTAGTTGATTAAGTGACGATCCGACTGAATGATAATAATTTCTATATCCTTGGATTACTGGGTTTGAATTTCTAATTATGGAGATGTAATTGCCCCATCCCTGACCCTACCATTCCAAACACAAGGTGCAAAGTGCACCATTACAACAGCTTTCTGTGACCTAATGACCTGTGTTGATACTGTGATAAATCGGATAGTTGTTTTTTAATGACAAAATGCATGCACTTGTTGACCAGCTTGTAGGAAAACGATTTGTAATTTGCCATTGTACCATAGCAGCAAAATTTTTCCAGCTCACTGCAGTGCTCCAGCAGAAGCAGACCAATAGCTTAGTATTAGGCTAATAGTATCAGTTTCGTATTTCAAAACCCCAGTTACCCAGCATCCATCAACATAATTTTTTTTTCGGGTGCTGGTGGCATAAGGTATTTCGTCCATTTGCCTAATAGCGATAGGTCGTTTCTGGTCCCTGTTCCTAGCTGGGATTCATCTGCATCTGTGTCGCTCCCCGACCCGACCACTTTCTATCCTATCCTGATCCTGACGACGCCGGTCGGTGACCTGATTAATATCAAACTAATGCCAAGGCTACTGAATGCAGCAGCTATATTTTATTATTAAATTGTACAATAAAATGCATTCAGTAATGTCCCTGGCTGTAGTAATACGATAATTTCAGGTTGCACAGCAACCCATAATGTTTGAATCGACTTAGAAACCAGTTCAAGCTTTTGGAATTATGTGAAAATTTTGAAGTTGTTAAAGTACGTGCTTTCTTTTGCAATTGCTACTAAAACTTTTTCTACACTACCAACCAGACCAGAACCAACCGATCGCGATTCGCGATCCGATAACCAAACATTTCCATTATCCACCCAAAATTAAAATTAGATGAGCATTGCACCAATAGCAACCTTTGCGGAAACTTATTTCCGAATCACGCGTAAATCCTAGCTGATACTTCCTCCATATCTGCCCCAGTTACTGCTGCACTAAGCAACTCAAATACCCAGTGCCAAAATTCCAATTCTTTTACTCGTTAAAATTTAGGGCAACAATCAGGATGAGTGACTGTAATGAAAATGACAGCGTAAGTTGTTATTAACGGAATTTCATTCATGATTATTTCGAACGCATACAACCTCCCAAAGTGCATTTATAATCCTGTGTGGATCTTATAGACCAGCAAACAGGGTTGCGATTGTGGAGAAGCTCTGAAACAGCATTTGAGGGAATGTGCTGGTTACGGTCAGCGGCCACCACTTTTTGAAGGGTTTAAAGCCAACAGTGATTCATGTGCGACTCCCAAGGCTCCACCAATAGCTGCTGAAAAGTGCTGCGCTCCCCCACCCCCGAAAATAGTTGTTTTCAGGCCGAAATGTGAGGTGCCGCCGACGGAAACGTTTACTTGCCCCGCCAGTGCTTGCAATCCCCCACAGAAGCAGAAATGTTGCCCACCGCCACAACCGTGCAAAGAGGATGACAACGATAGAAACCTATGTCCAGCAGTTGAATGTACTGATGATACGTCCTCAACAGCCAACAACAAATGTCCCGCCAGGAGCAGAGGCATGACCTGCAACACTAGTAAGAGTGATGCGGACGCGGAGTAAACGGTTTTACTCTATGATCTGAGGAGACTGCACTGGAAGCGGGATGATGTCTACGTTTTCCTGCATTTGTTTTTCTGAGTAAACGCAACATACGCATATGATGCAACTGAGGAGATTGATTTGATTGTGGAATTTTTGGAAAAAAATACCACTAGATATTTATTGAACGTGATCATCGAGTACGCATTCCTCGCCAAATGACACTTTATACATCAGTTCTGTTATATCATAGGTTCCATATAATCATATAGTATTTACGGGAAACAGTTGTGGACCGTGGGGATGAGACCAATTAAGCGACTACAATATAATGCATTCATTCGTTTTCCGCCCGCTGGACATTAGAACTGCGCCTCATCCCCCAACGAATTTACTAAAAATACATTATTTCTATATCACTAAGAAAGGAACGAGTGTTAGGTGTAACTAAGGGAATCTAATGGTGATACTACAGATGCACAATTTTATTGCCCTGCGCGCGACGACGCCATCTTTTTTCAGACAAGCGGATATCCGACTACAACAGCGCTTGACTTGAATAACTTTTTAACGGCAAAACCGAAAAGTTCTGGGAATTTGCGAAAGGACTTGGACAGACTTTAAGATCAACAATATAATAACATTACATTCGTTTGAATCACTCCACAGAACATGTAGGGCACCGCGGTAACAACAATAAGAGAAAAAAAAGAACATGGCGAACCTTATGGGTAGCCAAGTGCTATATAGCTATAACGATAATCAGTACAGAAGAAATAATAATTTTTCCAACCCCATAACTCTAGCATAAAAATACGACGAGGCAACTGATACAGTTCTGGGAAGGTTTTACTAGGGCGGCAAGGCCCATTGCCATTCAGTACAAAATATGAAAACTTCGGAACGAAGTAAAATTGTGTGTATTATGAGCTGACGGAAATCTGGTATGCGTGTTGTCTACCTAAGAACAGTATACGAGTGATCTTATCCCTGATATCAGCCTCGCGGTGACAACACGGCAAATTAAAATGCTATATCACCTCTAGGTGTACATCATTTCAGCCATCGGTGACATCTTCTTAGGTATGTATACAAAGACATCCAAATAACTCGCAAGCTCATCGATAGTAACATCATCGTCAGGATCAGATGATTCCTGATTCCATCTACTCCCCGCAGTCTCCATCAACGCTTGCTGACTGCAGTTCAAGTTCGGACTACTGGGAGCCGCCGAAGAAGCTGCAGTACTGAATAAAGGAGAAAATTCAGTTTCGTTGTCCTCCAGAATGGGAGGGAGAACGGTCTGTTTGAACGTGGCCCGGATTCGATTCTTCAATTTCGGAGTTCGGCTTCCTGATCTGGGTTTGCTGCTGGGCGGATCTAATTTGAAGCTCACTAAAGCACCACTCAATTCTACGATTCCCGACAGCCTGTCCGTGGTTTTCTTCTCATTTGTTTTCATACTTGAGCTGGAATCCTCGCTTCTCAAAGACAAGCTCGTGAAATCCGGCAGTGGTAGCAATGGCAATTCCACGGATCTTCGAACCATGGAACTTCCTTGTGCAGAGGAACGTGGCAAGTTGCAGGTGGGAGCATCCCACGAGCCCTTCGGGTCAGCTCTAGGAACATTGGATGATTCTATCGGAGAGTCCGTTGTAGGTACAGTAATATACTTTAAAGGTGATGGCCGAAGAATTTCAAATGTCCCATTCAACTTTCTTCGGCCCTCCTTCCTGGTTTTCACAAACGGATTATTTCTAGTTTTCCGCCAAAAGTAGGGGTAAGGTGTCGTCTTTCTTTTTTCAAGTTTCTGGGCTTCGCACCGACAATTACCCTGGTTATCACAAGAGCACGAGGAGCCTAATTTGAGATTTGCCATATCATTCAGAGGATCTTCCACAGTTTCAACTTCCAATTCGTTTGATGCAGACATTCTGTCGTCAGCAGCTACATTCGTTCCTGCATACAGAAGAACAAATTACATTCATTGCATACTTTTAGAATACAAGACCCAACTGTCGACTCAAAGAGGCATCCAAATGCAAAACAAACTTTTCACTAACGGATTTGCAGTCAATTAGGATTTTCTAAGAAAACGCATCACGTGATAGGACATCTACAGCATCTAAACTACTGCTGTGAGTAAACTTACAATCAATTTCGCGAGCCCAAAAGCTTGCATTTCACTCAAAATTGCATTACAACATGTTTTAACTACCAAGGACTAATTAAGTGGAAATATAGAGAGTACGTAAGTAAAATATGACTCACTCGAAGGGCAGGTAACCTCCCAAACCCCAAGGTTTTCGTTACTGGTTTATTTGTGAAGGAATACGAACTTATGACGATGTATTTATGAAAATTTGAATAAAAAGGACACAGTGAACGCTATAACTAACGTTCGTCTTCTAAAACGTATAGCTATAGTTTCAGTTTTCCTTCAGCGTGCCTCACTTCATCCTCGTTGTTGTCCCGCTCAAGACGAGGATAAAATTCTCCACAACAACCATGTAATTACACTGATCACTTTTTAACTGCTTTAATCATTTCTGGTTCAATGCGTAGCTCTACAGCACGCAATCTTCCCATTCATTCCAACTCAAATAATAATAGAAGTCCTGAGCCTTCACAACATTTCAGTCAGTCTGCAGTCCCCTTGACGCACTTTTCCTACTGTTTTGGTTGCAACCCTTTTTCTTTCCATAGGTACACCCATATAATTCAAATGAGAACCTCAGAGTGGAGCACATCCCTATCGGTGGTGTACTGCGTTGTGGCATATAGGCTTAAAATAAACACGCATTTTCCAATAGAACGCGCCGCCAAGTTTCCTAAGTCCACTCCACATTACAGTGCAAAAATACGTAAATGTGCATTTATTGGACTGTTACCATTTTTCTGATGCCAGTAGTAACCTGTCTTCAGCTAAATTTGGGTATCATAAAATATTCATGAAATTCTTTGCCAGGTTCACGGAAGATGTGGCAACAGCGCATGAGTATGCCTTCCCTGCTGCAGTTGACGTCATCATGTGACGACAATAGTGAGAGAGGCTTCAGCATTGCGAAACGTATTTGTATGCATGTTCATCTTTAAAAGTACACGGAGCCGTCCATAAATATACACCAGAAATTTTACCGATTTTTCATACCCACTCCCACTTTAATATCCACGTATAGTATATAGTTATAGTTAATAAGTCATCCCCCCATCCTCATACAGAATTTCAGCCCTTTACACGCTACTGATACTTATGGACGGCCCCTCACGGAATATGAACAGTTGTATGGTGCATGAAGTTAGTGTTCTTGTTTACGGTTTCGGTAAGACCAGTAATATTTCCCTACGTGGAATCCGCAGAGGTTTCTAACCTGAGAATGGCAAATAATAATGAATCAATTATGCACACCTTGTTGCTTCGAAGTATAAAGCGGAAACTCGGTTATTATTATTGAAGCACAAAAATTTAAATCTTTCTTATTAATTTAGCTCCGGGCGTCTGTCACGGGGGTTGTGGTTCGGGCTACAACCACAGGAAAAAATCCTCCGTCATGACGGCATAAGTCACCTGGATTAGGTCAACTGAAAGAGAACAGAAGTTTTCTGGAAATAGTTGCGGTCTACCAAAAAAGCTAAAGCAAATTATGGCAGTCTCTATCCTAGGCCCAAAGGCTACTACTCAGAACAGCTGTCAAAATAATTTTAGCACAGGACTAGGTTCCCAGAATAATTAATAATTAACAAACTGAGCAATAAAGGGAGCCAGTGCGTGTTCCTTCAGGCGTACACCTGAATTGCAGCATTACAGTACGTCCTTAAAATCATACGAGCTTGTGCCGTGGCCGTCAACCGAGAGACTGGAGGATTACATATCATTACTACTCATAATATGGGGACTAAAACTGCAAACTTTCGAGTGACCAAGCATCAGTTGATGGCACAAACTACACGAGGAAATCTTCGTCAGATTTAACCACACAATTAAACAAGGGAAAGAGCCATTGCATTGCAAAGCCGTGTGTGGAAGCCGTGGAGTACCATAGATTTCATTGATATAACTAGGAGTGACGGGAGGGACAAACAAATGTGTTTAACAGTTGTTCAAATTTTAAATATGTGGTTCTACCACCGCCTAGAGGAAGATTGATTCAATTATGCACTGAGCCTATTTCACCCGGATCAGCAGCATATATTACTGTGGCGGCATTTGTAAGAAAATCAGAAAAAGGAATTTAAATTGTCTTCACTCGTACTCGTTTCTATCTTCTTCTTTCACTGAAAAAACTATAAATGGTTCTCCAAGCTTCAAGCTCCGTACTTACGGTCATGAGCAACAGGTAGCGTACTGAGCATTTGTGAACATATGTTTGGACGCACTCACTATGTCACTATACACCTTGTATGCATAGGGAAGGAAGAGATGAGGTTGGCGGAGTTTAAAAAGTGCAAAGCGTATGATGGCTCTTCCTTCCTCTCACAGTGTACATATTTTATGCATCATACCCTTTAGCAATCTCTGTAATCCGTAGGTGTAAAGGTATATTATGGGATTATTATGTATACTCATTCGGGATGCAGTGTGTGAGACACGGAGAGACCTTGATTGGACTATAGTAAGCAGTAGTAGGCGCTCTTCATCAGCTGGGCCCACAGAGATCCTAGTTACGACGAGGCGAAATTCGAACCTATGTACACAGGTAGCAGTAGGAATAGAACAGGTGGTTTAAGCCATCCTGATGAGAGGTTTGCGAGGCTCCATTATACACTAATCCGCACAGAGGAGTAGCGTAGGATATCCATGGAAGATTGAGGGGATCGAATCGTGAAAGGGATTGCACGGCAGTAGTAGCAGCAAGCAGCAACAAACGAGCGAATGCTTCATCGCACACGCATACAGCAGCCACCACCAGCCTCATCGTTACCGTGGTCGCCGTCATCATCAGCATCATCGCTGCATACGAATAAGTGTGTGTGGACTTGTGAATGTCAGTTTGCAAAGAGTGCATATCTATACTCTCGCACATATATAGACGCGATTTTTACTTGATCCTGTATTTTCTATGCAGTGCTTGTTCCTCTACAACATGGACCATAATGCGTGAGACCGTGTGATGATGGCCACCTAAAACTCAACGAGGGAACCTCTATAGGCCCGGTTGGACTTGCAGCATCTGTGTCAAACTGGTCTGAACTCTCAAGATTGACTGGCGCAAATATCGTTCCGTTCAAGTAGCTTATACCTCTCTCACCAGTCAGTCAGTTCTTTCTCTGCTGCGCCACTCTTCTCCAAGACTCGAAAAATTGCACAATATTGTCCCCTATCTCGTCGGAATCAGTATCGGAGCAGGACGCGGCTTTGTGTATGTACACTCCGCATTTGACATCTTCTGATCACTTCAGTCACACGAGCATTTACCTATGGTTGAGGTAAATTAAGCAGGTTCGACTCTGCACGTCCTTTTGCCGCTCCACTCTTACTGCATTTTAAAGTCCCTTTCTATAACATCTTCGCCATTCCTCTTCTTCTTGGGTAAATAAGAAGCGGTGGGAAGACTCCGTAGGACCTCTCTCAGCGTTCGCTCTTCTCCCTCTTCATCTTCTTCCTCCTCCGTTTTAAATACTTGCAAGTCTGAAATATTACTCCATTGGCTACGATCCCTTCGCCCGTATCATCTTCATCGTGTCGTCGCTATCGTCGTTGTCATCGTCATCATCATCATCAGCAGCAGCAACACAGCAGCGAGGCAGCAACAAGGTGCAAGTGGAAGAGTTGGAGTGCATGCATTAAGCCATATGACTGCAATGAGCATATGGAATGCTGCTATTCCGATAATTGCGTGAGCCAGAGTGAATTTCTTCAGTTCACCGGGTACATGACTTACTAGTCGGTCAACATCTCGGCGCGGTAAGGATTCCGAAAGTGGATTTATTAAAAGTCCGTGCCCATATGTATACACATGTATGTAGATACATGTACATAAGTATGTTAGGTGAATTCTGTGTGTCCGCTGGACCTTGTGGTGCGTGCTTCAGCCAGACTGGCTGAATTGGTGCGAACGGGACCGTTTGTTGTGTCATTTGTCGTTCTTCCATATCTACGCTTACCTGTTGAAAAGGTTAACTCCGGGTGATAGTATACTAGCCGGCAGGTGAACTGATATGCGTGGGTAGCTGTAATTGGTATTTACATGAGTAATCATGCGCTTGAAGTCTTCAAGTGTCAGTGTACTTTACTGTAATTATGTCGAGCCCAGTTGTGAAACTGGGATGTGAAATCATGTAGTTTATACTATTATAGTGTAACTTTGAAGAGGATTTAGGTGTGAACTCCATAAGGTGTCCTCTTGGAAGTCCTGCTCAGATCACTTGAATATAATTTAGGGCGATTTAAAAAGGTGGATATCGTCAGTTGGTCTTAATTAATATAAGGAGTACTACTATGCGATGGGTTAGGATCTGAGAACCACAAGAATCTCATTTTAGGCTTCGATTTTTATTAACGTACATACATGTTATGAACTAGGGAATCAAGTAAAGGACACATATATTTAGTTAAATATACGGGGGGGGGGGCACAGCGCACAGCTGTGCTGAAACAAGTCACCCAACAGCTTTTTTTATGCTCTAGTGTAAGCAAAATGACAATGAGTAATTTAAATTGCTACATATTTGAGAAAGCGGTTTTTTATAGCCGGTCCTCTTCCTGTAGGAGGAGTGTGTGCTTGTGTGTGGATTAGGACGAGATGTAGCTATATGTCCTTGCTATTGCCACACATATGCACTTCCCAGTTAGGATGGAGGAATTAGAAATAGAGGCATCCGGTCAGAACTCATTTCAAGTTGAAGTTTTTGAGCGTGCACCCATATAGTATGCGGAATATCGGTGCAGATTCTTTGCCATAGGAGTTGAATTTAAGATTTTATTGTTAAATTTTGGTATGGGATTATAAATATATATATTCAGTACTAATTTTGATTTAATAGCTCAATTTTTCTTTGCAATTCCAGACTTGATTCCTCAGAGCATCAACCTCCGTGTGTGTGGGCTTTGGTAAGCGGCGCTCAAGAAGAGAGACTATCCGAGATATCAGTACAGTATGGATGTTTTGGCGAATGTAGAACCCCAGCTGGCTATCCCAGTTGTTGGTGTTGTGCTTTGTGCTCTGCTTGTGTACGTCTTCGGCTTTCAAAAAACTCAAGAGCCCAGTTTCCAGCACTTGGCGGTCCTTCAGTCCACGGGTAAATCCAATAGAGCAACCACCAATCTACGGCAAAGGAGTACAACACCGCAAGTCAAAGCACAAGTGAAGGGTAAAGAGAAATTAGCTGTGAATGGACATGCCGTCCAAGAAAAGAGCAGCCCGAAACCCAATGGGTCCGTGAGGAGTGTGAAGAAGGATGTGAGTAATAAAGAGAACATCCGTCCACAGAAAGTTGGACCCAAGAAGGCTGAGAAGGAGAAGGAACCCGAGGATCTTGAATCGGGTAAATTTCTGACCCGCTCCAAATGCTCATACTAAAATTTGTTTCGCTCATTCTAATGATTTGTTTTAAATCCCAGGAGACTGGATTCAGGCCCCTTCGCGGAAAGATAAAAAAAATAAGTCAGAGAAGAGCAAACAGGAGTCCTCTCAGACTGGAAAAACATCCGCTGTTCCACTCAGTGGTGCTATTAACATTGAGGAGAACCTCACTTCTGGTGGGGATGTCCTGAGAGATGTCACAACCAAAACTATCACCGAATCGGAGAACGTGAGTGAGAAGCAAGATTCGCCCCTTAAAGAAGAACCGGCCGCTCCCAAAGTTGTCAAGGATTCAAAAAAGAAAAAGGCAGCTCCCGAGGCTTCTTCGCCCAAGAAGGAGAAATCTAGTGGAACTAAGGAACAAGCCTCAACTGCAAAAGAAGTTCCAGTCATTGAAACTGAGACCGTCAAGGCTGAGACCGTTGGTAGCAAACAAGCTGAACCGTCTTCCCCCGTTAAAGAGGTTTCCAAGTCCAAGGTGGAGGAGTCGCAAGGAGGAGCAGATCCTAGAAATAACATTGCTTTCGACGAAATGGGAGGTGCGAAATGAATTCTTATACTAAACTTAAATTTATTTATTTTTTCCAGATATTTTACGATATTCACCATGAAGTTCCTGGTTTTTCAACACTAACTTTCGTTTTTGTCCTTACGCAGATGCTTGGGAAGAGGCAAAGTCTCGAGGCACAAAGAAGAGGCGAGCCAGGAAGGACTAAAAAAGAAATTAAGGGCCAAAAAAAAAGACTTGAGTACGATGTAAATTTGAACTTATCATCTCCGACATGAAATCAGTGAGTTACATAAACGACATTTATCATGACCACCCTGTCGATCCGTAATCGAAATTCCCGTATACCGCAACAACAACAAAAATCACTGAACCTTTAACAAAGCGCATCCTGAGTCGTTAATGGTGCTCTTAATTACATCCCTATATATTGTCGTTAAAAAACTTTCGCCTAAGACGTGCTAAATGTACTATTATTATCTTAGAATGGTAAGTGAATAATTCCTAGGATAAATGGCTAGTATTCCTCATCTCTCCTGATCGAACTGAAGTACGGAGCGTCTGTGTGGCTCGTTCGCAACTTTGTTTTCATTCGATGATTATTGCCGTTGCTAGTTTTTCCAACGTATTTTCGTATCTGAGACATTTTTCCACATCCACTCCGAGTTTTTCCACCCTTTTGTCTTTTGATTTTACTTGGAAGTGTGGATGTGACTAGAGCGTCCTTGTACGCTTATTTCCATATATTCTATTTAGGTAGAATCCCGTGTGGTTGTATTCGTACTTGCCACTGTTTCGTTGTTAAGGAATTTCTATATACTCTTGAGTCAGCTCCCTTACCTTCTTTCGCTGAGTTTTTGTTATCTCTTATCTACTTTACAATGACTATATATATACAGAATGTTGAGTGTTCAAATCATCGGTAGCCCAGTGTAGGGCTTAAATTTTTGAACCACCCTCCAAAGGTCAGGAACTGATGATTAGACACAACCGACTCGCTCCTTTGCTCCATTAAGTAACATCATGTTTAAAACTTAACAGTCAGACACAATGCAATACACTTGTAACTCTATATAAATTTGTATGACGTGCAAACGTAGAAGATTTGCTAAAAAAAGTTGGATGTAATTGAATTAAGTGCATGCGTAGAACCCTGCTTCTGCTTAATTTGTCCACTCCTCTTGCACATATAAATGAGCTGTATACCGATTTACTCATCATCTGCAGTGATTCTCTCTCTCGTCGTGCCGATTATATATACATATATATAAATGATGCACTTTTTTTGGAACATAAAATCTTTCAAATTGTCAAAGTAATGTCGCTTTAATTTGTTCTCACACGTAGGAGGCTTCTTGAAGGAAATTAATCATTTCTAATAATTATTATGGTTTGTGTAGTTGTTTTTTTGCCTCTTGTTAACCTGGACCAATGCTGCGAATATCACACCAATAATGATGTGCGTAGCCGTGTGTGCATGCGCTTGAAAAAAGTGATGATCATAATTTGTGTCCCCGTTGCTGCTCACTCACTTGTATACCCTTGGACACTATACAACTGCACTTTCTGTAGGCCTGGATTGCTCCCACATATATTTTCAACTGTTAGAATTCTCACAGTTTTTCCCGTCAGTCTTTGTTTGTGTGTTGGACATGGGAGGTACTTAATACCTCTGCTGGATTTCCCTACTTTGGAAAATTCTGTTCGCTATAGCAGGGTATATGCTGGTTCATGAGCGGCACAGGGACAGTCATTGTAGCCCCCAGTTTAACCTTCTTCATGTTGTATACCTTTCATTCTCTCACCACGTGTCACACAGAAGATAATAGTTTCGCTGACGCCTTCAATCTGCCTCCTATCTACCCCCGTTCCCTTCCAGCCTCATTGCCGTGGTAAATTATTCATGAATCTTGCTATTTTTTTACACGGATGCTCAAGATGTATCCCTCAACGGAGATTCGCGAAATGTAGGAAAATTGAATACGTAGCTCGTTTCACTTATCTATCATGGGTAGATTGGAAAGGGCATGTGTGTAGCTCCAAAAGCCCGAACGTATTCATTGAAATCGAAGAATGTGTGACCGTGTAAAAATCTCTGCATCGTAGGCAGTTTTGTTCCCATACAGATGCTCCCTTATATCAGATAAAACACTTGTTCATTCATAATAAGAATTGCAACCTCTCAGTTCTCAAGTTCTCACACACGCAGCTCTTTAAGTCAGTGTCATGTCGTGCCGAAGTGAAAAAAAATCTGAATTTTATTAGGTACAGGTACGCAAATAGAACTATTAGCCATGTACTTCATAGATACGTTACATTTAGAGGTATTCCTCTCGCGTATCAAGTAAAATGGTCCGTGGCACACAGATATACTTCCCTTTTCATGTGCAGGGTAATACGATGAGGGGAAAACTCGAGATTCCGAGGCGTTTGTACGTTTCAAATGGACTTGAATGACCCGGGACAGAGTAGGAACGTGAATTGCAGGCGTATAAATAATGGCGAATGCGAGACTTTTCCCCGCCCAGGATATGGGCATGATGAGTTGATGGGGACACGAGGACAATCCGCTCATAAATAATGTGTAACTTCCCGGCACCCACTCCACTGACTTGGAGTAAGTGGGAGGAGATTCTTTTGCAAATGCTATTCTGATAAAGAAAAGCCTACTCCGCTCTATCTATATATATATATATATACATACATATATGACTTATGAATGACAGACTGATTTCGGAATGAGGGTATTTTTCCCACACACATATTCTTAGTGTCTGCGGGCTAAATTTCATTTGGAACTTGAAAGGTACAATGAATGTGATCCGGCTTCCTGAATAGTGCTAAGAAAGTATATGGTGGAGCATGTCCGATCTAACTTTTAAGTAAGGTTGCAGAAGTTTAATGAGGTACGTTATTATGTATGGGAGAATAATACAAATTTTTCCAAGATATTTGGGCCTATCACGAATCACGATCTGAAGTCTGTTCCACTTGACAAGATTTCTCAGTCAGTTGCCAAAGTTTTTGATATTGAGTGACGTACCCCGTCGTGCCCTTGTGGTTATATACACTATGCATAGCGCACTGTGCGAGTACAAAAATCCCTTCCCGAATTCGGAAATCGTATATTTGATTTGGAGCTGCGAGAGTAAAGGTAAAAGTTAAAGTCGATTACATGGTGAGCTCATGCCTCACCTCAGCATTCTCATATGAGAAATCGAATAAAATGGAAGAGCCTTGAAATTAATCACACTCTGCTCGCATGTCGGGGTGCGTCTTTCTTCTATGCGGTCAGAACATATGCATATGTGCTAACAGTGTGGAACTGTATCACAGTGCACGCACGTTTATCTTAAAGCACTTGCACTTATAGATGCCCGCCTGCCATTCAGTCTGAAACGTTGCACGCGTCTCGTGTTCCAGTTATTTTTAAACCCATATTCACTACAATGTTTCTACAATGTACATTTTCCACCCAGTTGTTTCAGAATATTTAAATTAACATACTTTCCTTCGATATGAAAATGTATAACCTTCAAGGCTTGAGTTGGTCGACATTTTCCTTCTATTTCGTTCAAGTTTATTCAGAGGAGGTGTAAGATTTGAAGGCCTTTTGGAACAGTGACTACGACAATTGGTAATGGGAGTCACTCTCAGTTGACGAAATTCTCATCGGGAGCAGAAGCGTACTAAACAAAAGAGGAAGCATAACAGCTGTATTATAACTAACTAATAAGCAGTGATACAATACCTGCAGAAGGAATTCAAAAAAAGAGAATTCAAATTTCGCAGGAAACGTTTCATTTCATATGGGAATTCTATATACTTAGTGGGACGATGAAACTGTAGTGGAGGAAACAATGCTTTGGACCAGCAGGAGTTGGACCGCGGTTGACATGTGAAAATCAATGCAGTGAAGAGTTGGGTTTCTCACTGTAAAATGTACAAGAGACTCTTCGGGGTTTCATAAGATAAAACCTTGGAGGCATGGAATTTTGGGAGTTATTGCGGCTTCAGAGAATGAACTGTACCGTGAATTTTTTGGGTCAATCAAAAGACAATGTCAGTTTTTCCAAAGAACTTGATTGAGAATGACGATACTATCATTGTGTGTGTCGCACCGTGGAAGCAGGTGTGGATGCTTAGCTGATTAAGAGGTATATGCGTAGTCTAATGTAATGTGGTTTTATTAGGATTCCATGCTGTCCTCCAAACTTACCTGACAATTATTCTTCTTCCCCAGCCATGGCTTAAGTCTGTTGTAATTATTGTGGTTGATGGTGCTTGTGAAAAACGGCTTGCTAACTTATGCGATTAATTTTTTAGGCTTGATGTAGGTTATTTTCATCTTAACCTCTCCTCTCCAGCCTTGGTTATTGTTGTAGGGAAGGATTGAAAAAATGCAAAGTTTTTTTTTCTATGTTCGCTTCATATGTAGTACGAGTGGGAATCGGCACGTAACGTTATAGGGTTTATAATAGTATCGTTGTATATTAGGAGTTATTCAAAGATTTTATTTAAGGCAGCGTTTGAAACGCCAATACCCAGGTTGGTTTCACTGGCGAGAAAAGAAACGCGTACACATGTACCTTATAAATATGTTGATGACGTGGTCCAAGCGAACCGTGTTCCAACTTGACCCGCCATTGTTAAGTTTTGATAATTTATAATAGTCATAAGGGGTGGTGATGTTTCTTCGCATTATTTCCTCATGCTTTTTTCTCACGCACTTTCGTGGATCATCCCTTGTTGTTACTAATGTTTTCATGTTGGTGTTGGGCTCAGGGGGTGATCGGGGATATTTAGGAGGGCCTGGTAGGGCTCCGCTGTAATATTTTTACTACCATAATTTTTTTCATGAATTATCTTGGTGTTGGGTTTCCTCCGTGGCTATATAGAAAAGTGTTGAAGCGAGCCAGGATAATATAATTTACTGAAAGTTAAAATTTAAAATAATTCGCAAGTTAATTCTTCCTTGCGACAAGTCGCGGACTTGTAGTTCTATCTGAATCTGAATACTATGTAGGTCAGGTAGGTCACACACATTTTTTACCTTGACGATAGTAGTGCAGAGGGACACATAGATGAATAGCACTGTGATTGCTGCAGAAGAGGAGGTGAACTGCGGAAATATTATTACTTTTACATCTCGTAAAAACCACATCACCGGCGAAGGTGCTCCGATTCCGTCGAAGTTTTCATCACAATTTTGAAAGTTTTGGTTGTGTATTTCGGTATAGTCCATTTACGATTGTATTTTAGTCATAGGTATTCACTTGCATTCATTCTCGCATGAGCCTCGTCTCTCCCAAGGTTCTGAAGAGATGGTACCCTAATATTACTACTGCTAGCTCGTTGGATATAATGCTTACGCATTGGGAAGGGTGGAAAACTAAAGACTTTGCAGTTGTATTCTATAGCTTATGGGGTGGAAAAGACGCACAAAGAGCATGGTGAGCATATTCGAGAGGAATTGGTATTACATAATAGGCGTGAGTTGAGTCACCACCTTCCAGTATCCAACTCGTAATCCACTTGTTTTTTTTAATACAAAGGGTGGATGAAATCTAATCAGGCAAAGAAATATTTGATGAAAATGATCGAATGTGTGTGTGCAAGTCATGTGACAACTATAAGCATTAGAGGTAACAAAACATGTGGCAAATTGGGTTTAATTATCTCATTCCATTCAACTTAAATATTTGGATTTTTGGTACACTAAACGTGGGCCCGGAGTTGATTAGAACCCGTATTTCAACAACTACTATATTCTGTAAGCATCGAACGGACTGGCCCTAATACCTACATAATATACCTTCGTGTGTATGCAGTCTAAATACATGAACGCTCCCGGGCATCACATTTCAAAATTGTTAACATGAGAAGTGTAATAGTTTCCCGACAGGCTACGGGAAATCTGTAACTTGGGATGAAATACCATAATTGAAAAGTTGAAGTAGCTTAATTTGGTGTAGAAAACAAGGGTTTGGGTCGCCTTATCGATGGATTTTACCAAGGCTGTAGTAATTGATAGCATATGTATTATGTTTTTGTTCTTTGTGCTTGCTTCTCCGCGTGAGAGTATAATAGTTGTGGTAGTAAAACCAGCATTAGTTTCGCTCTAACCCGTATAGAAGTAGGCTTCTCGGGCTGCTGTATAATATAATAGTTTTATTCAAAGTTCCGAGAGACTTTCGTCGAGGAACACAATGATAAATGAACTCAATGGTGCTACAAACGTAGTTTAGTCTAACTTCTTCACGTTGTTGTGATCAAACAGTTCTCTTGGATTTCTCAGCTTTGAGCGGGTTCATGTTCTAATTATGATGATGATGATGATGATGATGGTTCACTCAATCATTCGTATCTTTGGAAGGAAAAGAGAACCGACAAACATGCATCAGCTCTGAGTGTAAGGTGGAGGTGAGATTGGGTCGGACATTTTGTGACTTTAGAGTGAGTATATTAGTTAATATTGAACAGCCTGGCGGGAATCAGGAAGTTGTTTGCCAACAGAGAAGTTGATTACTTAGTCCTTTGTATTATATAAAGACAATCTAATCATATAGGGTAGTTTACATTATTACATGGCAATGCGTTGGTGGTGCAGGTACATGGGATTATACAAGCTAACTTTATTACTATTCTTGTCCATTTATGGTAATTGTAAGTTATGTAGTCGTTAGTGGTCCGACTGATTCCTGTGCAGGTGCTGCTGTTTGTACATAATTTTTGGGCTTTTGAGCATTATTATTCCTGGGATCTTCGAAGGAAAGGACATACACGTACTTACGTGTATCCCCCACATCACATAGAGGAGAACAGGATGCAGATGAAGAACATCACCGACTGTAGCAAAAGCTTACGTACACCTGTATCGTGCCCCGGGTGCCTTAGATTTTTAGGTTTAGTATAGTTTGCGAGGGAAATCACATTTCAATTACTTCTTATACCCAGACTTTCCCAAGTGGGTATGATCAATTACGAAATTTCGCGCAGGGAGGTGTGAGGTAGCAACGAAGTCGAAAAGGCCTATTGCTAGCCCTCATTATTTTGGACGTTTGAAAATGATTGCGTGCGTAGATTCGCTGTGTTTAACAAATAGTGTGTTGGGATTTGTCAACTTTGTGTTGCTGGGACGCTGTGTACAGGTGGCGTGGTTGCTATAGGATTTAGCCCTCTGTCTTCAACATTGGGTTTACTTTCAGCACCAGCAATCATTCTCATGTTCATGTCCTCATCGCAGGTCAGCCGTGTTGATCAGAATTACTGAAAGACGTAAGTACTCGTGAACACAATTTTGTCCGAAAAAGGAATTATTTATATTTATGCCAATTCATAAGGGAGAAGGAAGTTGAGGGACAAGGGTGGTTTACACTGGGTCTAATGTCTCGTAGGTTGTTCCATCGTAATTGTATCGTTGGTCCTCTGGTGTGAACTGTATCAATTTAAAGTGTGAGACGTCAACAGTTCAAAGTTAGCTCGTCTATACGGATGTCAATAGAGCACTTGAAGTTAGCTTAGGTGTCTAACGTCCCGTAACGGTGAAAACCCTTGCCGTTGCCTTTAAGTGTCACTAAAAGCGCTTCAGTGAGGGCTGCCGGAAGTGAGAACGTAAAAATTGGATCTTACCTCAGCTGTGGGAGCACCATAATATTTTAACAATGAAGCATCAGCAGGTGCATTTCCACCTGTCTGTGCGGGAATAAATGTTATTTTGTATTCAGACTTTCACCGAGATTAAGAAACTCCCAAGTATAAGTGGTACCGGACTGCACTTGACTTAATGAATAATGAAGCCACAAGGCTAGCTCAGATGCGTGTATAGTGTGGCGAAAGGGATGATACGTATTTTCCCGTTATAAGCATCACAGTTTTATAAGTAATATCCGGGCTAAGGATGTTCATCGAACCTGTTAGACTTAAGCTCACCGAAGAGGGTCATGGGACGAACCAAAATTTCGGGAATCATAATCACTGTAATTAATTATTAAGATTGAAACTTTTTATTAATTGGATATATTTCTGTGATTTGGTCGAAACGTGTTTTATGAAACATCGTATAATATTGTATTTTAAATATCCGCGCAGGATGTATGATAGGGGAATATTAGGAGGGGAAAAAATTAAAATATTTTGAAACGATGAGAAGAGCGGATGCATGTATGACAAAAGTTAATTCGGGCTCATAATAAGTTTTTGCCCTATACGAAGCGCACACAGAGTCTTGTTGCTATGCAAATTTAGTGACCCAAGAATTAACATAATTACGCATTATGGACAAATCAATACTGATATGTGATGAAGGGGGATATTATTGGTGAGGTCAACGCGTAAACTGTGAGATATGACGTATAATATGGTTGAATTGAATGAAATTATGTTTTTCGCATGAGCTGAATGAGATATCGGGTGCTT
Source organism: Pseudobourletiella spinata (assembly GCA_009870155.1). Classification (NCBI taxonomy): domain Eukaryota; kingdom Metazoa; phylum Arthropoda; class Collembola; order Symphypleona; family Bourletiellidae; genus Pseudobourletiella; species Pseudobourletiella spinata. Next base: position 32,682 of record WJFA01000095.1, on the reverse strand, counting down.
GAAGAAGTTGGTGGAAAATTGAAATTACCGTTTGAAGAGGGAGATATGATTATGAGTATATTAGAATAATGTGAATATAAAATGGGCAGAAACATGGTATGGGTGGTTTATGAAGATTGTTGTCGTTATTATTATTATTATTATTAAGAATATAAGACGAAAAATAGCATTCCTTCCATATTCCTGGTCGTGATAAAAGAGTATAATGTATACCGGATAAATTGAGAATCCTCTAGTAATAATAATATCTTATGTACAGTGTCTTCTGCATGTTCAAAGATTCTCTTACTAATTCGTGTGTGATGATACTGAAACCCCGAGCAGCATATGTAGACGGTTTTCCGCCCTACTGGGGTCAACTAACATCCTATGTGAGTGTAGAATAAAACTAACAGAGACCTTCGCCTCGTGGATTATTGCATTACAGACGGTGATTATGTGTTGTCTGTTTGAATATTGTGTTAACCGATGTAATAGGTTCAGAATGGACAGAGTACAAAAAGTATAACAATTTATAATGCTCTTCCGTGGTAATTCCCTCTCCATTTATTGCTACCCCTTTTGAAGAACCAAGATGGCGTTCGTAGTCTATCGCGGCGCGGAAATAAGGAATACATACACCTTAATCGGGAATTCAGAGGTGGTGGTTCGTTTGAAGTTGACTGAGAAACTGTTCTGTTCAATTTCAATCTCCTAACGAAGAATGTATAGGGCAAGGTGTCAAGTATGTGTGGTAATAAGCAGGTTGTATATTTATTCATGTAGACGAATTCCGTGAGAATTTGCAGAGGGAAGGGGGCGGAATATGTACGTGTGGATTGGATGTGAAAAAATAATTCAATCGTATAGAAATAATTCAACGTGACTACTGTACCACCATTCGGTATATAGCGTTCAACTATTGTTATAAGTTTCACATAATGTAAATCAAATTTGTAGTGATTACCTAATACAGTTAGTGTTTGTTAATTTGGATTTTTTGGGGGGAGGTTAAAAATCCGTATGTACCGGTGTATTGGTTTATTCAAGCTAATTTCAATGCTGCTGCATATCTCTGCCTTGAATTTATTTCATTTTCCACGGGAAAAAGATTTGGGATTGGGAAGCGGTAAAAGACAATTGAGTGTACTTGTAATGTGTTCGAAGTAATTGATCTATCGCGTAGGAATTACCACATGGTTGATCCCGCCTTGTTGGCCAACTTCAAATTGCAATTCCCTTACTGGATGAGTGTAGTTTGTAGTTATAGGAAAAGTATATAATTTCAATTGATGTGACTCTTAAGAGATTTAAGCAGCATAATATGTTGAACAGATTATTTGAGTATGCCTTTGAATTGAATTATGAATGACATGATGATGATGTGAAGTTCATATATATATATATATTCACCTTTGATTTTTACGTAGCTCCACGTAGCCATATTGAATACAAAGCGTGAGTATAGTTGGTGGACGTATCATTATTATTATTATTATTATTATTGAAGTGTTTGCTATATATTACAACAATCCATTTCAGTGAAAATATGAAAGACTAATATAATTATATATGATGATTCAGTATGTGTATTATATAGGACTGTGAATATTAATGTAGGTGTAATTATGTGCAAAGGTGTTGTTTTATGAAGCAAGAGGTCTCGGGAGTAATAAATTTAAATTCAATATTTTAGTTCAACTTTACTGGCACAATCAACGCTATTTCTAAGCCCTAATGGCGTCTATGAAATCGTGACCGTCACACTCACTTTCTGTATTTTCCAAAATCAAAGGAACGGATGCAAAATTAAGACATTGGCTTTCTATAGTTTATTTATTTGATATATATTTTTGGTCAGTGTGGTCACAGTTGATCCAGCGGAACAATGACTGACATGGGTAACATAATTGACGAAATTGTGGTCCATTAATAATAAACCTCAACTCTGCGAGGTGGTGGCAGGTATTCGTACCATTTCTAACGGAGAGCTTAAAAACGAAACAATGGTGATGATCACTACTACTATTCAAGTGAACAGAGACTATGCGCTAGAGTAGGGGCAGGCTCGTGCCAGAATTGTATAATTCACACTATATAGCGAATGCTCGTCGAAGATGTCAGTGGCATGAGCTGTGTCTGGATCGACTGATAAAAAATGTTTAATCTTCATCTGTAGTAGTAACTCACAGTACCAATGGAACTCAGAATATGCGTAAAGGAATTTAGGTCTTAGTAAAATACTTGCTATCATCGGAAGAGTTGTCATTCGTGCCGCTGGAATAGTTATGATGACTGTAGCTATCCATGGTGTCCTCCGTGTCCGAGGGAACAACGTTCCATTCCTGCTGCTGCTGCTGTATTCCCTGCAACATAACATGATATCATGTGGTCATTGTCAACAGATACTAACCTCGGAATCCAAAATTCCAGTCAGTTTAACCTTTCAGGGGGAGGAGATACGCATCGCTACGTTCTGTTTCAACTAACTATACTATCTTTACTCTTTTGTCATTCATAGCGGATCCTGGCATAGATAACTAAAAAAATCAATTGATTTGAGCAATAATAATAATAGCCCTGTTGTATACAGCACATTACTGTCGGCTGAGAGCTATGGCAGGACGCAGTGCATCAACTCACGAGATGTACATGACTAATACTTTACCTTTTTCAGGTACGACAGATGAGTGAGAATTGAGTCTTTGGAGTTGGAGTTTGTGCTGCTATCGGAGGAGTACAGCCACCGGAGAGTAGCTCTTTGCCGGTCTGACAAAATAGGGTCCTTATAGTCATGTTCGTAATCTCCAGAGCCCCCGTAAACTTCGTCATCGTTCACCGGAAGTCTCACATTAAACTCAATTATTCCCTTCTCTGACAGTTCACTGTCTCTGGCTGAGATCTGAGCTTGAACGTCCTTATTATTGATCACGTATGAAATTAGTTTTTCTCGTTTGGACAAGTCCGTGTCCTGTGTGCCTGGTCGCCGGATATTGTGAACTGCTGCCGTCACGTCAGTCCCATCCACACTTACATGAGGAAATACCTTGACGCTGTCGAAATCATAATCTGGCAAGGTAAACTTGCGGTAATCTGCCATGACTTCCAGGGTAGTCGTTCTAGAAGATACTCGTGGGATAATAGGACTGCTCGGAGGTGACAAGCTGTACTGGCTCCTTAATCTCGGACTAAATCTCGGTATTGGGTAAGGATAAATTGGCTCGTCGTACACGTCAGATCGTTTCCCATCCTCGTCTTCATCATCTTCATCATCATCATCTGCTCCTTCTTCTTCTTCCTCCTCTTCGTCTTCCTCCTCCTCCTCCTCCTCCTCTTCCTCATCTTCATCTTCCCGTTCTTCGAAGGATCTGGGAGGTTCGCTTGGCTCTTTATCATCGAAGCTCTCACTTTTAGGGTTTTCGTTGCTAACGACTAGTAGTTCGGCCTTCGGTTCGTCATCGAATTCCTTGTTTCCTGACATCTGCTGGTACTCGGAAGAATCTTCCGTCTCTTTTGCATCTTCATTCTGACGTGGTAATGGGGGATTTATGTGAATGGCGGCAAGCTCGTATGAAGGGTCGACATCTATCTCTAAAGCTGCAGAGCTGTTGAAACGACTAAGAATCGGCACATGGGACTGGGAGCTGTCACTCTCCACACTTTTGTAGCCGTTTGAAGTTGAGCCAGCTGTCTGAGCTCGAGGGATCTCATACAGTAAGTCGTCACAGACTGGAAGATCCTCAATTGGGATACCAGCCTGGAGCTTCTTGAGGACAGCCGGGACCGGAGGTGAGCCCATGCGAGTAGGGTACGTGACATTGGGGTTGGGAGTGGGACTAGCCAATGGGCTTGAGTTCAACAATGGATTGTGTAATACGGTCTTTGGTTTGGGCGGAGCTCTTGCTCCTGGTGTTTTCTTCTTCTTGCCGGGTTCAGGAACTGTTGATTTGGGAGTTTCAATGGGAGGAGAATTGTCCTCGAAATCTTTGTCGGTAGATGAAGAACTTTTGGATTCGGAGATGCGTCGCTGCTGCTGCTGCCTTGATTCTTGCCTCTGCGGTGGTTGGAGCACACTTGTAGTGTTGTTCGTTGGAGTTGGAACACCAGCAGATGTCATCCTAGTATGTTCCCTGATGACTGGACTACCGGAGGGTCGTTCCTGTTGCTCACGGCTGCGGGAACTGGAACTGTGGGTACGCTCAACCTGCTCTTCCTCCACAATGTGGGATTTGGACTGGGAAACGACGGTTTTCCTGTAAGTAATTTCATCGCTACTGCTTTCAATGATGGTTTTCTTTGATGGCGGCGATGTCGTGTGGAAGTCTGTTGTCCTTTTCTGGTCCTCGTAGCGAATCTCAAGACTGCGAGATGTTGTGATCCTACTCTCCAGATCCACCTCGACAGAGTCTCCGGCATCGCTCAATTTTTGCCGCACATAGTGGTGCGTTTCTACATTCCTTGAGCTGATACTTTCTAAAGATGGGGAAGAGAATCTGCTACTATTCTCGCTGGATGCTCTCATGAGCCTGAAGCTGTCAAAGTCAGGATTTCCGGCCGAATTCAGCGGTCCGATGGTCCGTCCTGGAATGTCAGGGAAAATCTTCCGACCGCGATTCTGACTACTTTCTTGGTCTAGGTTACGGAGCGGCTCTGCTGCTGGAGCTTTGTGGTTAACTTGAATTCGAGCTGTTGCTTTGAGAGGCACTTGCTTTCGTGGGCTTGTTTTATTGTTGTCAGCCGTGAGATTCGTATGGCTTCTGCGAGTTCTGACGGGAGGTGAGCGGCCACGACTTCGAGCATTGGACGGTTCTTCGGATTCCGTGCCGGTATCCATCCCACCGCGAGGACCGCCAGCACCTGGGATGCCACCATTTATTCGATCTTCGACCTTTTTAATTCTTTCCATCCGTCGTCTCAGTCTCTGTTGATACATAGGATCCTTTTCTGATTGTTTGATGTACTGCTTCTTGGTCTGCGTGGCTCCCCACCGTGGCTTCTCTGCTTTCTTCTTGCTCTCGCTCTCCTCTCCGGTACTTCCCTGTTTGGTTCCCTTGACCAGGCAGTTGTGTGACTTATTCTTTGGTCCGTATTTCTTTTCCCTGGCGGCAGCAGCAGCTTCAAGCTCTGTCTGTGTGCCAAACTCCCGATGACTTGAGAGACTGCGGCTTCGACCGCTCCCTTCCCGATCTATGTTTTTGGAGCGACCAGTGCGAGTGGAACTTGAGATGTGAATGTCCTCTGGTTCGCTTTTCTGAGTGACGGGGCTTGCAATATTAACCATGGATTGACTGGATGTGAGGTACGGCGGAGGGCTCGCTTCCCGTTTCGGGCGGTTGGAGTTGACTTCCACTTGACAATTTCCGTCCAGTGACAGCCGGCGTTGTTCTTGTGCATCCTCGCGACTCCGGCGCCCTTCCAATATGTCTTTCTCGCTGGACAGCCGTCCGTCAGTATGAAGAAGAGTCCTTACATCCTTCGTCTCCGCCAAATCAGGGGAATCCTCACTTTCCTGCATTATTGAATGAAAAAAAATTATTTTGGGAATATTTCATGCTTGAGATAGCACATTAGTATGTATTTAAATGGAAGTGATGACGGTTGCCTGACCTCACTGTTATTACTCTGCAGGTGTGCCATGCCCAGGCGTCTGGCCTCCAGTTCAATGAGCTCCAGCTCCCGCAACCGCATCAACTTAGCCTGCTCCTCATCTTTAAGCTCCTCCTGCAGTCGTCGATCGCGTTCTTCCTTCAGTCGTTGCTGCCGCTCCTCAATCTATGTATGACAAAAATTAACAATCATTTGAATACTATATGGTAATCAATGACAACAACTAATGTGCTGCCGTACTTGTTTCCGTATAGCAGCCTGATGTTCCATGGCTTCACGGCGCTTTCGTTCCCTTTCCTCGGTCATCTCCGAATCACCTACCCCGACGCTTCCCCTGAGGTAACTTCTGGGACATAGGAAAAGAGGAAATCATCATCACAAAAAGTTCATTCATATTCCGCTGTGTCAGTTGCACGGTGCAACTTCAATATAGATCCAAGCTTTCCATCTGTTATCCTACAAGAATTTTGCATAAATTACGTATTGCTGAAATGAATTTCTTGTTCCAAATTGTGTTTAATCATTAATTGTATTCATTCCTGAAGTAGGGGATTGTAAATCTGGAAATCAACGAACGAGCCAACAATGTATTCAGTGTGGGCCAGTGGTACCACTGTGAGGAATGCATGCAACGTTGTAACACTTTACCCGAGAGTGTGGGGAAAAGTAGGTAATAGTTAATCTGTGAAATTGCATCTAAGCCAATCCAGAAGCTAAAATGAAACTGTGCAGCAATAATAGGCGGTGGAGGTGAACAGTGCTATTAACAGTGGAGGGATAACGGGTCCCTCTGTGCACGTACTATGGTTAGGCCAGCTGAGGAACATGCAAGAAACTAATCAAGGCCCCACATTTCCTCCTTATCCAGCCAAGATCCCACGTTCATCATTGATTTTTTTTCCCACGGACTCATTCCCTACTGGCTACGCTAGAAAGGGCTCCGTACTGAAACGCAGTGGGACTCCCCCGTCCTCAAAACTATACTTGAGAATTATGGTCCGGTCACTTTCAATATGAATCACGACACTTCACACGCCTCCGTCGCTGTAAGAGCCTCAAAGGCCGGACTACAGCGACTTCATTTCCGACGTGAAGTATATAGTATAAATTCCAACTAGTACAACACTTAAGATGAGGTAAACCTTGACGTCACACTCCAATCAGAGGACTACATCGAGAGGCGGTCGTTATGTTGCCTCTGTGTCATAGCGCACTTCTGTATATACGAATCGCCAGTCGTAAAGTGCAATGTGAGTGTGGTATTGTGGGAGCATACGTGCTACAGCTAAAAACTTTGCTGTCACTTGCCCTTGTGCAGAATTATGATTGGAGGTGAACTTTAAGGTGTACACACACGTATTACCGTCACCGGCACCTAAAAGGACATTCGGAGAAAATACCAAAGTTGAATGAATGGCTATATGGTCATGTTAACCTTTCGTCTACGGAGCTGTCCAAATCCTCGAGCCCGGCCACATTTCTCAAGTCAATCGTACTCTGATTCGTGAAGAGATTGCCTGGTGGACCTTGAAATTCCGAGTTGGTGTCCCCACCAGTGGCGTCGTACAAGCTGGGCTGAGACACACTATTTTGCATCCGGTAGAGACCCTTTTCCAACCAGGCGGGTGGACTCGTGGCGCTCAAGTCATCCCGCGATGGTTGCGGAAGGCTATCCGTTACACTGGATGGTTCCCAGAAGTGTCCCACTCCAATGCCCTTGTCACCCCACCTAGGATGTCAGAATGGCATGAGGATGACGGAAGCCTGAAGTTGAGATCAATTCAGCAACTTACTTGGGACGCTTCTCATCCTTCTCCTGTTGCCGCCTCAGTCTTTGCTCTTCCCGTTGCTTCTCAAGCTCATTCAGCCATTTTTCTTTTTCCTTTAACAGAAGATACAGAGACAAAATTAAGCATGCCTGGTAAGCCGCTAAATGTAGTTGACAGATGTAAATACTAGTTTTTGAAGCTCTCTGTACGCGTCTGGCTCCATCTTGCCAGAGTCCAGACCCACGGTAATGGAGCTTCTCATGGCCGGCGGGGGTGGGTTGTGCTGGAATTTCGACCTGATCCTCTCGCTATTCAATGCATTGTAGTTTTGAACCATCTTTTCCCGCCCTAATCCTGGCCCACGCTCTGGAATTTCTAGCTTTGGCTCCACATGGATGTTGTGGACGATAACAGAGGGCCCATCCTTCCGGAGCTCTCGGCCATTGTCACTCCTGCAACCATCCCCGCTCCCCTTCCTGCAAACAATGGACCACAATAGTCAGCCATCACTACTCGCTACGCATTCCCACTGTCTCCAAAGTCCAGTATGATGACCTCGAGTTCGCACTGTAATCCTCCCCATTGCTCAGAGAGCCATTAACTTCGCTATGATAGCCCGAAGTAAAGGCCTCCTCATCCACCGAGGACCAGCCCGCGTTTGTGGCGGAAGTCACCGAGTGGGCAGACTGCTGCTGGGTAAAGTGACTCGACGTCCGCTTCCCCTCCGAAGCCTTGCTATGGCTGTCATACTTGAGAGCCTTGATGCTCAGTGCATTGTGAATGGAATTAGTGCTGTGACTACTCCCGCTCCCACTGATCATGACAGCATTGTTTACGTGGAGCATGTCCCGATTCTCTTCAGGGTCCATCATGCTCCTCCCCGCATTGTAGAGGACTTCCCCCGTCGTTGCGTTGATGCAAATGGGCAAGCTCGACTTCCCGCTCACTCTGAGGCTCATGGCTTCCTTGTCAATGTCGCAGGTCCATAGCGAAGACTTGAGCTGGGCCTGGCGGGAGGCCGGGCTGGCACTGCTGTTATTGTTGTTGCTGATCGGCGGAAGGTGGTATTCACTGTTGAAAAAACTAGTTTACAATCCAGATTCCTCCACCCTATTCTGCCGTATTGCGGAAGAGTAATTTAGTATACAAGGATCTATTCATGATATTTCTACGTATTTTCCGCACCCCTCCCCCTCACTCTCGGAACACGGAAAATGGTTCATATGCATTAGTGCCAAATATTACTCCATCAACTTCACAGCCGGCGTACATACGACCCTCAAGTGCTTATTGGGAATTCCGTAAGATGGTCATCGGCAGTGGTTATAAAGCGGCTCAACCGCAGAGCTGCAGAGACTATATAAAATCACAGTGCAAATCTCGTGATGGACTGGATAGATTGTGGAAATCACTGTCTGACATATATGCACTCTTTCATAGCAACATTGCACAAAATGTAAGGGTTTATGCCTCAATTTTGGGGGGAAAAAATCCGACCTAATTATTATTCTACCCCGGACGTCTTCAAAGCTTCTATATTATTATTATGTGTGTGGTGAAAACCCGAGAATATACGGAAGCATGAGGTAAAAAGTTGGTGGGAAGGATGCGTGCCTAAGGCTCTGTTCGCACGACAACAGCTGCAAAACGCAGTGAGTGAGTGGGGCGGACGATGAACCGTTAGCCCCGATTTTCGGGATGCAATTCATCGCTTGCGAGTCGAAACATGGAAAAGCATGTGTGCGGGGTGAGCGTGCACAAGTGTTGGTCTGGAGGAGTCCCCAAGGCGTATGGACACGTAGGTATTGGACAGGTACAGGTAGGAGGGGGAGAGTGTATAGTAGGATCTGCGTATGCATGCCAGTGTGATGTTGCGTGATTTTCGATGGCGGAGTGACGTGAAAGCATTGGAAGCAATAATAATAATAATAAATGAAGAGAACATCGCACCCCCGTGGTTCGTGGTTTTGTACCCACGCGTTTTTCATAGTACACGGCCTGTTCATGCACAATATGTAGGAAGCTCATGTGGTAAGCTAGTTAGTTAGATTACTCATAAGTTATGAAGGCGCTCGTCGTCCATATTTTTGTGGGCAACTTTCTCAAACCCGCTCATGATCCTAATGACGGTGGACATTGGGTGAGAGTCAGTATTCCCAAACCCTCTCAGCGTCTCAATCATGCCGTAGTTAAAGAAAAGTGTGTCAGCTCCTTGAAGACGTCATACCATGTCCATGATGCGACAGCTCTTAAAAGTGTGCGGCTATATGCCTCTCAAGTTGCTAAAATATAGGGTGACCAACCTCTGTATCGAAGATGTCTGAAGCTTGTTCACATAAGTGGTGCTGTTGATGGGACGGATTGTGTTCGAGATCGGTCGGCCCCAGGGACTCCACAAACCGTTCAGTTCTTCTGCTTTAACAGAACCAGAATGTTCCAGTCATTAGGATATTAAGCATCATATTCACTCCAACAACGATACAACTGAATATTCCGCGTTTAGTGCGTGCTGGTCATACTAGCGTGTGTGACATTTTCCCTGCTGAGCAGAACGGTCGTTGGTTCAGATGCGCAAAGTCAGGCTCGCACTTTTTCAAATGGGGATGAATCATAGCCCTTGAGATGATTGGGGAAATACACGTAAGCCTCTGATTAACCCACATTTGTGCAGCTTCTGCGTATGTATGTGAGGGGAAATAATTGAACGTCTTATATGTGCATCCAAATATTTGCATTTCCCCTCCGCTTCACGCACACCATGGATCCCTCCCCAGCCGATCAATGAGCTGTCAGCGCCATTTGTACTTTAACAGTCCCAGTGTCGTCTACAGCTATTGTCGTACCATCAGATACCTCATTATGACTCCATAGGCAGTACAAGTTGCACAATTCATACCCGCCGTCGAGGCGTCGGCGGCGTGGTCAACAGATGAAAGAGGAAGTTTGAATAGCACTTGAAAAGGGAAAACCGGTAGCTCGCGGAAACGCCGGAAACTTACAGAGTACGAATTTGTTGCCTTGCGGGCAAATAACTTCCCCATTACGTGCATATTCTTCTCAAGAAAAATCCTCCCATTTGCTTTCCCTCATGCCATAATTATGTACACACATCAATTCTTTATATCCATTCCTTTTGTCATGCCGGCCGATTCTATTGTTGGCTGGTCATTCACATCAACTCGCGAGAACGCAATGTTTGTACATCTACGGGAGTATGGAACCCGGAACCCGGAATTCCCACTTGGATTCACTTCAACTTCAAGTGCGGACGGGAGTGAGTGGCGTCCAGACAGACAGACAGACGATGGAGTTTATTCATGGCTTGCACGCCCTACGTTACGCAGCATTACAAACTTTTACGACTGTCTCGTTTCAATCTTGAATCCGCTATAGAATGGCGCTAAATCATAATGTCGAAAAATTGAATTTCAAAGCCTACCGGCTCACAGTGACAGAGAAATTAAAATCATATGATTTGATTTTAATTTCTCTTAATTTTTTGCACTCAATTTCTGCGTGGAAAATCTGTTGAGAACATAGTTATGAATGACTTTCCCAGTTCATGCATCATTAGTTTATTAGACGAGTTATTAGTCGGAGCTTATGGGGATGACAGACGCTTGTTTTTAAGGGGGTTGTGTGCTAACTGCTGCCTCGTCGTCAGCATTCGTGATCGGTACGGCAGCAATGGTGAAGGGACTGTTTGCAAGACCAAGTGACTATGACTAGCCTGGGCACTCGTCAGTGTATCAGCTCCATCACTGTGCGTGTACTGTCTGCCCACTCAACGCACACCGTACACATGGATGTTACCCCCCGTACCATCGGTGCAAGCTGCACAAACCTGCTGGAAACAGCCCAACCGAAAGACCGAAACCTATTGCTATTAGATGCACATGTCTAAAGCGACAGGGGGAACGGGAAGTATTACGGCTCGAACTGGTGGGCCGGGAGTTTTGTCAATACATATACCCTTTACTACTACTACTACTACTACTACTACAGTGTTGCTTGCACCCAACAATGTCAACACATGGGTATTATTTCCAGGCTGGCGTTCAAACTCTGTGTCAATTTGAAAAGGAAATGAAACTGTGGGACAAACCTCGTTCGCGTGCCCACTGGAGTTTCTTCTGCTCCATCAAGGACAGAGGCTTCTTCCCTTCGGAGGCAAGCATATCGGATGATAATATCTGGTCACCACTACTGTCAGAAATGGGAAATTCTGAAGGTTGAGATGTCGTATGAGATGAGGTCAGAAGGTCACTGGAGGAGCCTTCAGGATTGAGGAGACCTTGGTCATTCTTCCTAACCCACTGCGTTTCCTCTTCTTGATTTTCCCCTTTGTTAAATTTTCCTTGGGGGGAGTTTGTTGGGACGGAGTCCGGGCAGAACTTGTTGGGAAACTGCTGGATGAGACGAGTTGAATGTGTTGATATTTTCCCACGCGCACTCCGGCTTGGTTTAATGTCTGACTTTTTGAGGTGGTTAAACCGTTGGTGAGTCTCACTCAGCGACAAGCTTGGCTTCCTTAGTTTCTGATACTGGCTGGCTGGTCCTTCTGGGGCTCGGGATCCTGGTGGAGTAAAACAGGGGTGCAGTCAAGTGTTTTCTCTACAGTGTAAGACTTAAGGGGGTGGACTATGCGTCGGTGTTTGTTCCGCTCTATGACGATAGGGAAAGAGAGGAAAGTTTTGCCTCAATGCTTTTCACAGGTATTTGCCGCAGCAGTGACGGTCAGCTCTCTCCGTCCCCTCAAACGTGACTGGTGCACAACAACTGGGGCTTATGTGAATATGCTCATGATGGAGTGAGGAGAACCGTTACCGTGCCTCCAAAAATACAAAGTATCGCTTTTGCGCACTTCTGCAGTAATGCGCTCACTTCCGAGTCCAAGCCGGACAGCATGTTTGAATGGCAGTATTCGGAAAGGGAGAATTGAAAGGCCGATAAGTACCATGTGAGTTCAATAGAAATAAGGATGGAAATGGAAAACATTTGGTAATGACAGTGTTTTACTACTTTTTCCGGAAGAGAAAATTGTGGGAAAGTTTTTCATTCAGGAAGGAGTCAGGTCGGCTTATTTGTTTCCGAAAGAGCGGAGGGGGGGGGGTATTTCACAAATACCCCAAATGGAATAACCTCGAGTAAACCTATCTTATGCATACATTATAAACATACAACTCCACATGCCGTCGCTAAACCTTTGCCTCTGTATGTAAGAAAATGCTACTGCTTCAGCAGCATAATGCGCTGGATATTGGTTGTACAAGTGTGTTTCCCATTAACTCCTTATCCGTAAATCGGCCCCCCGGAGTCTTTTTATTAAAGACTCAATTTGGAATGTATATGACTTTATGAGACACTTCACATAGTGTGTCGGCCATGAATCACATCGCTTTCTAGCACGAAAAACTGTTCAGGCAATATTTTACGACTTGACTGCAAATACTATTTATTGTTACGTATACGGTCATCTCTGGTTCAGAATGGGAACAACAGAGGAACTCTCAACTTTCTCCGCCTCTGACCCTGACCCGGCCCTCTTGGTGAACTGATGGCTGGAGTACGACACATTTTAAATGTGACAGGACAGAATAAAGTTGACACAATAATGAAGTCAACTGAGGTTCTTGGACCGGCTTGAACTGTCTTGACTGAAACTCTTGCATGAGTATCTAACTAAGTATCTTGAGTACAATTTCACCACTACACAGGCTCAGACGACGTAATGGATATTCCGAGTAGGTCACTGGTTTTCTCCTAGTCACGTCTGATCTATCACTTAGTATACCAAAGAACAACTGAGGGAAATCTGAAACGTTTCCACAGTGCTATCTTATCCAATTCAAGTCATAGATGTTCATATGGCCTCTTTTCATGCAGTGAAAAATCTGGAAAATCTCTGCAATTGTGAAATGAAATCCAGTCTATTTTGTACAGCAAAAATCTTTCGGCTAATCAGGCTTCATCTTCAGAAAAATTTGAGAGTAAAAGTTGGCTCCCCGGGCATCTTTCACTATCCCCATGAGCCGCGAAGGACGTAAGGACTCAGGTGCGGCGCTCTTGTAAACACTGAATGAGCATTGGCCATGGGCCTCGAATTTGACGAAAACCATTAACTATATTAAAAATGTCGTTATGATACAATAGAAACATTTAAAAATTAAATAAATTAAGTTAATAATTTATTATTAATTATTATTAATATAATAATTAATAATAAATTAAGTAAATTCAATAACAAATAAGCCTGACGGTGTCTCACACTTGTCAAGATTTCATCCTCATCACAAACCAGTCAGCATACCTTAACGTTCCACAAGTAACATGATTTTGATTTCGATGGCCGGAACAAGCCACCTATTGAAGACAAACAACAGGGTGTCTACAGCCTCATGCTCAATGTATCGTTAATGCTGTCTGACATTTTAATTTAAAATTATAGGTCCGGATGTGTTTCTTTTCAAAAATATGTTTTAGGGTTAATCTATTATATGCATTAAAGTAATTGTCATGCTTTTCATCTTCAGAAAACTGTTATATATGACAGTCAAACTATACCCATATTCAGCTATACTAACAAAAACTTGTATCACCAAAGGATAGAAGGGACACCAAGAAACTTTCTTATTGCACTGCGCCAGAGTTATGAATCAATCAAAATAACGTAACATTAAACTATTAAACAGAACTGCCAGCAGCTCCGTGTGTCGCATCGCACGCTTTATCAGTCAATATTTACGGCATTTTAACTCCAAACATAGGTGAAACAGTGCTCATATGCCGCGAGTATTATTATTATTATTATTATTCTCAGTCAGCACTTACAGAACTGATGCTCACATGTTTTTATCCACCATCGCGTGGTAAAACCCACTGGTATAAGCTAGTAAGCACGCTGATTCAGCCATGAGACATAAGAATCAGAGCGACGAGGTAATCGGTAGTCATTCACATGATCAGGAGATGAGGCACGGAGCTCACTCGACTTACTACTCATGAGTAAATCACCATGATTGAGGGATTGCTCGTCGAAACAGCTTTACAACTGGTTTAAGAAATAATTTTTAAAAAAAAATAACCATTCTGCTAATTCGACTCAGGGGAATATATACTCATAAGAATTTTTTAATTAGTGTAAGCGTGAATTTAGGGTCACAGCCGCAGGACTTTCACACAGCATGTAGATGAAGCTGAAATGAGCCTGACGGAGTGAGAGACGGCGTAAACGAATAGCCGTTGCCACATTGTAAGTGTGCGGTCCTTGTGCGAGTAATGAAGCTAAATAATGCATTGATAATATGGCGCGAGGTCAAAATTCACCGAACTCGGCATCTCTATGGTTCTTTGAACTATATCCCAGGGAAATCAGAAATTCGGCATAACTATGCCGCGTTAACTGCCCGACCTGACAGAGTTCATTCCTTCAGACTTTTCGCCACGAAGTAAATGCAAAAGTTGGAGGAAAAAGTGGGTAATAACCTTTTTAACATCTACGTAAAGCAGGCTTGTGCTTCATGGCGTTCTTGTTTCAATCTCTTCACATACATATATGGATGTACGTGTGCGGTGGGACGTATGTTAGCTGTGGACAGTGGAGAAGTGAGGCTGGGGCTTTGTGTGTGTGAGAAGGTCTACGTTGATTAAGTGAGGATAGGTGGATAGGTTTGAAATTGGACTGACCGGTTGAAGTTGACCTTGCTGAGGGGTTTGATGTCTTCTGAGGATAAATGTTGCTGTCAGAAATTGACTGGCTAACATTAGTAATGCTCTTAGTTGTTGAATTTACTCTTAGTTTCGGTTTCTGGGTGTAGCGTAACTTCATTGAAGTCGGGAAGACAGTGGAACAACCGGTATTTCCGCTGCTAAATTTAACTTGGTTGTAACAGGATCTATTGCATTTTTCCGTGACCATGCTCAACACAAAAAGTTGTGTGCATGGGTATTGGTTTGAAATGTGAAGAGGGGAAAATCGAATGATATACAAAAGAAATAAAAGTGTAAATTTGATCCTTCCGTTAGATTGTTGTTGTGGATTTCCACTTGCAGTGCACAAAAACAGCATGGGTTGTTGAAAGTCGATGAGTCGGTGTAATTACGTGTCGGGAGAAGTGAACTATTAACTTTGATCTTTGTGAGGATAGACGAAAACGTTGCAAAACAAATCCATTTTTTTACATGTGTGCTTCTTCTGACTGAGAATGAGTGGAGTAAAGGTGTACTATTGGTACGTGTTTTGAAAATGTAGCGGACTTGATTTGATTGATCCTCTAGAAACTTGTTTTCGCGTTAAAGCTATTGAATTGGCATTTGGTATGGATTTGTACATATGATTGGATTGATGGTTGATTGTAATTGCTATGATGATGGGTTGTGTTCATGTGTGCAGAAAGAATGTGAGAAACGAAGACGGAGTAGGGAACAAACACGGAGAAGGTCACCATGGTTGCAGACAAAGTGATCTCCACACTTTCGGGAAGTATTGGTCCTGATGATGATATGACTCTTATTGAGGCACCATGTGTCAAGTCCACGGATAGTTTTGACGGAGCCAGAATCCAGGATGTGGATACGAATACGAAGGATGCTGAAATGGAATCATCCCTGGACAATATATGTGAAGTGGTCATTTCCTACCGGTGTAGATTCTGTTCCTATGTTGCTAATGGCCGTTTGGAGGTCAAAGAGCACGTCAAAAGTTTCCATGCTTCAGTGAACTCAAACGTTGTAAGATTTAAATTTATTTTCTTGATCAAAGTCTTTTGATTTTTTTTTACAATTTTTGTGATTTTTTTAGGAGAGCAGGAAAGAAAGTACTGAGAATGGTGTTGTCAATACTTCATTCGAGCAGGATCTCACCTCGACTTCACCTCTTCCTAACCCAGTTCCAGCTGAAACGGAGAAAGTTGAGGCCGAAAAGGATGAAGTTTTCTTCTGCTCGGAGTGCAGCGTTATTTTCTCTTCTGCTGACTTCTGCTATAATCACATGGTTCAAGTTCATAATCTTCAGGCGTTTAGCGCAGATCTGATTCGTGAGAATCCTTTAAACTCTCAAAATCAATCTCCTGCTGAGCCAAAAAGGAAGCGGGTTAGTATACTCATTTAAATCTATTCTATTCTGGAATTATAGCCATTACAACTGCGAGTTTAATTTTTTTAAAACAGATTCGCTGCTCCAAACAACCTACTGACAAGACAAACGGGAAGAGGGGTAAATCGTGTTCAAAAGTCGAGCAAATGTGCAAATTGTGCAAGACAAAATTTACTTCTGTAAGCGCCGTTCAGATCCATGAAAGATGTCATATAGCGGCGGCTGAAGTTCCTCAAGTTGGATCAAATCCACCGAAAAAATCTAAATGCGCTAAAAGCTATATTAAGGGCTACACATGCTGCTATTGTGGCGCTGAGAAAAATGGGAAATTTCTCACGTGGGGTAAATGTGCTTTTCACTTATGGAAGGAACACGAGATTGATTGCGATTTGTACACCTGCTCCGTTTGCAAAGTAAGTCAACAAAAAAAATTACTGGTAAATTTGTAAAGAATTATAATCTTGTAACGAGCGTGTTTTCCTCGTTTCCTCTTGTTTTCAGTATAAGACACCTACACTGGCAAAGCTCAAAGATCACGAATTACTTCACAGTTCAGAAGCTAAATTTACCTGTTCAACTTGTAGGAAAAGTTTTAAGCAATTCAAACAGGTACGACATACTTTGTTTTTTCTCTTGGCGTTGGCTGCTAATTGGTTCTAATATGCTGCCTGTTGGTTTACAGTTGAAAACTCATGAAAAATACCATAAAACAAATAATACGAAGCTTCCACCACCAAACGAGGCGAGATGGTACACTCCTAAAGAATGTCCTGTTTGCAACCGGATCCTGTCTGATTCAAAATGCCTGAAAAAACATATCAGCGCGGTTCATAACAAAATGAAACCTTACGTGTGTAATATATGTGGCCATACCAGTGCTAGAAAAGCAGAACTGAAGGCAAGTTTAGATTTTTAATAAGCTGGGGTGAATGAATGTATGGCGATCTTTGGTATTTACTGGATGTATATTTCAGCTCCACGTGCGTCAGCATACAGGCGAGAAACCGTATAAATGCCCTGCATGTCCATTTTCAACGGGAGATCACAATTCTCTGCGCAAGCATAAGCGTCGACATGCCGACAGTCGACCTTATGAGTAAGCACAATATATATAATATATCACTGACTCCAGCTTTTATGTACTTTTTTTGCTTGACTAAGGTTCTTTGACCATTTCTACAGGTGTCCACATTGTGATTATTCTGCAATTCAGTCGCATGCGTTCAAGAAACATGTACTCGCCTTACATTCAGGTCAGGAAGTAGTATTCGTCTGTCCATCTTGTCCTTTGGTGACCGTCAATGAAAAGACGTTCGAAGCCCATCGAAAGGATCACGAAGAAGGCCGTATCCCGCCGGGGCCAGTGAATGACAGTTAGTGTTTTCCCTAATAGCTTCATTGAACTGTGTTGCACGTTTTTCTAGCATGTTTCATATTTTTCTAGATTCATCAAAGTTAGTTCAACCCGAAACAGTTAACGTAGATGAGTCCACTCAAGCCTCATCTGCTTCTGTAAGTTCTCATCACAAAATGCTTTTGTTAAATATCGTAAGAAAGGTGTCGAGTTAGCGTATCTTTTTGTTCTAGTCGGAAAGTTCGGAGGAGAAGTCGTCAAAATTTTGGCTGCGAGATGAAGACAGTATAGAGGTCATAGATACAGGAGGAATAACAATACCAGCAAGTGAATCGGACAAACTCGAAAGAGCTGAACGTGGAACCCCTAATAAGGTGTTGGAAGAGACAAAAATTTCATTGATTCCGAATGCACCGACGTTCGGCATAACCAAGGTGCAGCCCAATCAAAATGGCCAGGAAGGCGTAGCAGCCGGCCTGATTGCGAAGGAGGAAACAGAGAGTAAAAATTGTGTTCATAGTTGCATAGCTAACGAAGCAAAAGCCTCAGAACAGGAAATGAGACAATCCTTCCCGGACCCTGCTACTACATACGGCAATGTGGATGAAACCAGGGCCGTTAGTATTGTGGCCGAGCTGCTAGCGGAAGGAGATTCAAATACTCTTAATCAGTTTTTCATGGAACCTTTGTTAAATGATTCCATTGATTTACCTGATATACTGTGTAACGACCATTCGAATGACGGTACATTGGAGAAACTTTTGAATATGAATGTGACTGGATTTAGTTAGTGATAGTCGTTTCCAGTATTGAGTTAACTATACATGGTTGTGTTCTTGTTGAAATTACTGTACTTAAAGCATGCCTATTGTTTTGTAATAAAATCTAGTCCGTACTTCAACAAGTTGTACTGCAAAAAATTTAAGAGCTGGAAAAACTTCTAGTATCTTCTTATCCCTTTATTGGATCAGAATTACGCTGGAGAATCCAAAATCGTGTTTAAAGGTATTAATGCTAGCTATAAATCTACAGAAATTAGCCAGTATAAATATTACCATGGCCTTTTCGTATGGGCAGTTGCATGTGTTAAAATTCGAAGATTTTCCCAGTACTGAGGCTTCAATTTCTGCTTGTGCCTGGGATGCGTCTTGCACAAATTGTACAATATACCATCTTCCCAAATCAGTTGACAATCCTTACAACGACGCCTAACGCGTCCCACGATTTTCATTCCACGCGTAGGTGTGTAAGGAACAACTTCCGTCAGAGTCGTGCTGTTGAGGTGCAACACATTCCTCTCCCCCTCACTCTTTCTCCATGGTTGCAGAAAACGGGCTCCCAGAGCAGACGTGAGAGTGTGAGTGAAGCGATGGTTCAAGTTACAGTTATCAACGCTCTACAACACACGAAGAGCATCAAGTTTTACTTACGAGAAGATCAATATAACCTCACAAGTATAGTCTCATAAATGGATTGTTAAAATTCTCACCTGCAAAACAGCCTGAACTCTGTTTACGGCCAAACTATTCGCTCGGTGAAGCGGAAGTAGTCGTTGTAGATGCTTCCACATTGTTAATGTAGGTTGGCAGCAGCTAGGTGCCAATTTTACTTGCAATTCAGCCAAAAGTAATTATATTAATCAATCAGACGGGATTTGATGGTACTTTATTCAGATTAATTTGAAGAATTGTTTCAACAGCGCAGCCACTATGAATTATCTCTTGTTTGAATTTCGCGCCAAGGTTTGCTGAATGTGTAGCCACGTGTGGTTGGATTCAATGGCTTAACACTCTATAAGTCTCTAACTAAAAATAAGCTGTAAGCGTCTGCAGTCTGCATCTTGCAACCTTTCCCGAGAAGAATGTCTAGTACAACCTGCTGTCTGTTGTGGACGTAAGTATGCAGGAAGTACGTACAGAAACATATTTTATGAATGAAATTCAATAATGAAATTTATTACTGTTATTATTTAAAGGCATGTAGCACCATCGTAGCAGGAAATAACAAATAAATGAAGTTAATGATGGGGTGCAGACGTGCACAAGCTAGCATCACCAAATAAATAATAATGACCATGATGGAATAATTTGATGATGTCCATTACTTATTTTTTTATTGTTAAACTTCACTTAATTAATAGCATAAAAAGTACCTTGGGAAATGTAAGGTTTTCCTGTGTATTGAAAAGTTTTCTGTGACCGTAAACCACCGCGGGAAAAATTCGAACTGAGAGCTGACGTCTATAATGCGGCTGTCTCAGCTGAGGTGACTTGGAAGCTGCGAAGCATATCGTTAAATCATGTTGGAAAGGATTTAGCAAATGTTTGGTAAGCAAGTTAGTATGACATCGGAGATTGCATTGGATTTGTCGGCCTTGAGGACCCTCCAGGATGTGGACCAGTTTGAAGCAGAAATTGCAGCAAAGGAAGTACAGTTCAAAACAGATTCTAAATGTCTTACTTAGAGAGGCGATGTTTTTTTAAAAAATAATTTAACGGTGTGTAGGAGGAATGCACGCAGAAAATCTTTGAGTTGATGAGAACTCGAGACGATATAGAGATCCAGCTAAAAGCTATTGGGCAGCGACTGAACACACTGAAACCGGTTGAAGCTGAAGCCGAACATTTTGCAGAAGTCATCAAAAGTACGGCTGTCCTTGCTGAAGATGTGAGTGCCAAAGTTCGTCTTCTGGACAAAGCAAAGGTATGGTGTAGAGAGTGGGTGATTTTTTATGCTAACAAACGATTAGATTGGTTATTGTGTTTTTTGTTGTAGAACCGTGTTTCAGAATGTCAACAGCGCGTGAACGACTTGTTGGATCTTCAGCAGTGTAGTGAGGGAGTTGCGACGGCAATGCAGAACGAGGATTATGAAAAAGCTGCGGCACATGTTCATCGATTTTTAACTATGGATGAAACGCTGTTGAAGCACACTGCCAGGGATGTGTC
Organism: Pseudobourletiella spinata; assembly: GCA_009870155.1. Lineage (NCBI taxonomy): Eukaryota > Metazoa > Arthropoda > Collembola > Symphypleona > Bourletiellidae > Pseudobourletiella > Pseudobourletiella spinata. Next base: position 11,931 of record WJFA01000095.1, on the reverse strand, counting down.
GGAAGGTAAAGCAAGGGAAATACTCTCAAATTTTCAAATCGACAATGAATTTATTGTGAAGAGCTCTAAACTATTTCCTTTGTGATAGGGAAAAATATGGACGCTTCCTTCCACAGACTGCACGATGCGGAGAAGCAGCTGAAGTGGGTGATTAGTACTAAATTTGATGAGGCAGTCCGGGACGAAGACTTGGCTTCTGTCGAACGATTTTTTAAAATTTTTCCACTTTTGAATATGCACGATGAAGGCCTTAAACGATTTACTAATTACCTATGCGCAAAGGTATGGTTTTGTGTAAATAATGGATTACTAACGGGCAAATGCTAACCAGTCGTATATTGTGTAGTTGCGAGAAAGTTCCCAGAAAAATCTCACGGGGGCAAAGCTAACGAAGGAGAGTGATAAAAGAGCCAGCGTAATCTATGCGGATACCTTGACATTGTTATTCGAGGGAATAGCAAGAATAGTGGAAATTCATCAGCCATTGATTGAAACGTACTATGGTAAGCCTCTTTTATGCAGTATAGTTTTATATTGTGGTTGTGTGGTATTACTAGTTTTAGTATTGTAAACTGTTTCGTAGGACCAGGAAGAATGTTAGCTGCAATGGAGTATCTACAGAAGGAATGTGACTCACAAGCGAAGCAAATCGTAGACGAATTCCGGAAAAACAGGGACTTTAACCGTAAAGTTCAACTCGTATCTAGTTTTATGAACCAAAAATCGGACATGAAAATCGATCCCAAGGAGCTAGATTTGGTTCTTAGTGAGATGACCTTGTTGAATGCCCGTTCTGAACTATATGCCCGCTTTGTTCGGCGTCGTGTAACCGTACGACTTTCACACAAACATACGACTTCATCTTTGCAGCTAAGAAAATTAACATTGATGTATTTAATTCATTTTAGAGTGATATCGATGTTTCCATAACGGATGAAACTGAAAAGGCCAAAAAACTTGCTGCACTAGATCGACTAATGAAAGATAGTGAGACTTTCAGGATGATGCAGTTACTACTTGGCCAGTACATATTATTAGAACAATTTTTCATGGCACAAAGCGTTCAGAAGGTAATTGAGGAATCAGCAAGGATTGTGGGATTTTCTTCACTATTTAAACAAGCTCATTTTTTAATTTCTAGGCAGTAGAAATGGATAGCCTCGTGGAAGCATCGGGAGAGGATACATTCGTACTATCTAGCATGACTGATGATGTATTTTTCATTGTGAAAAAATGCATCAATAGAAGTTTAGTCAGTCAAAGTGTGGATGGTATCTGTGCTGTAATTAACAACGCTTGCGGAATTCTTGAGTCAGATTTCTCCGATTTACTGCTTAATCAACTGAGGCAGGGGTTCCCTAGCGGGTACTTGGACTTGGCGCAAGCTTACAGTGTTATCTCAGCATCATTCCAGCATGGTAAAATCCAGGCTTCTGACATTGAGAAGAGTCGTACTCAGTTTGTGGTACGTTACCCTATTTGTATGCTTATAAGGTCATTTTATGTCGGATTACGTGTATTGTTAGCACTTTTTACTAGGCTTACCTTAACAACACGGATTTGAGCATGGAATATGTCACATCGCTGAAAATGTCACTGGAGAAGGCCATTAATGACTCGTTTGGCTCGAATTTGACCCAATATGAGAGGGAGAAAATTTCTAGTTGCTTATCTGGGCTTGCATCCGTGAATATTCGTTTGAAGTCTGTGTCGGAATTTGCCTTCTCGCAGCTGCGATCAAGTGCAGTAAAACCAAGAGTCAAGCCGTGGTTGGACACGTTTTTCCACACGGTAGGCGATTTTCATTAGTAACATGGATATATTTTGCTTTTGTGTTTATCCATCGAGCTACTGATTTTTCAGAGACCATCGTATGAGATGACGGAAGAGGAATTCACGGATGAGAGTGCACCCATGCAAACGCTAATTTCGGACTTGGACGCATTCTTCAAGTCCTTCAAAGCCTGTTTGTCTCCATCAACTTACGAAGCATTTGTTGCAATGATTACGAACGAAATATCCATTCAGATGGAGAAAGTCTTATTCAAAGTGAAATTTAATCGAGTGAGTCGCGCTAGTCTCACTTTAATTTTAACATTCCAGTAGATTATTTTGTAAGTAAATTAACATTTCAGATTGGAGGACTACAGTTTGATAAGGAGCTCCGTCTTCTAGTCGGTTATCTTACCAGCTCAACAACCTGGTCCGTGAGGGATAAGTTTGCCAGGTTGACCCAAATTACCATACTTCTGACACTCGAAAAGGTTTCGGAAGTGGCCGATTATTGGGGTAAAGGTCCAGTGACTTGGCGACTCACAGCTAGTGAAGTTCGGCAAGTTTTGGGATTAAGGTGAGAATTTCTAATTCACTGTTGATTGAACAATCAGTGAGGCAGGACTAGTGAATTGTACTGTCTTTTCAGAAGCGACTTTCGACAGGAGGATATCAAACGACTGAAACTCTAATGCACACACACGAAGAACTAATGAATCAAGTTGCCTTGAATTTCAAATTTTTCAGTTTCGTTTCTTATACGAATATTAATAAAATTGCGTTTAGGTCAGTTAAACCAAAGGCCATACCAAAGGACTGCTACACCACTGCCTTACAAAAGCACATATTAAGACCGTACTCAACCGAATGAAGGAAGTCAAATGAACCGGCACTGGCTTTTCTTTATATATTGTCATGTCTGCCATTGTAAGAAGTCATTTTTTCGACTTTCCGGATCATATTGCTTACAGTGGAGGGACCGCATGAAATTCCATTGAAAAGGATAGCCAGGTGATTGTGTGCATATTTCTGTGGTAGACCTCAGCGAAATTTGTTGCCCTGTTGATGCCTATAGCTTCTCGACCGAAGTAAATCTAAAGCGTTGATGGATAGAATCGTGACATTACCGAAGTATCTGTGTAGAAGTTTATGGTTTGCTCGTTAGCTTTCTTATGATCAATTTGGTAGCCTGCAAGTGTCCCTGTCTAAAAGTGTGGTGGGCATATAGAGTTGACCAGAATAGTGGACTCGCTACACAGTGGAGTAGATACGGTTGTTCGTTACACGGGAGAGTTCCGAATCGTGGTAATACTATTATGACCGTGATCACGAGTACACAATAAATAATATCACAATCAAAGTATTCATCTAGTATCAATCAATTAATAAGTATTAACCTAGTATTCACAATCAAAAACGTGTTGACTTAACGTGTCCACATTTATTAATTACAAATTACAAAGCCTGTTCCATATTTCATGGTTTCCCTTGATACATAAACAATTACAACTCTGTTATGCAACTTATAGATCGCAGTTCATGGTTTTAACGACACAATCGGCGTCAACCTCTACTGTACTTCTCGCGAGGCGTGTTCCCAAATACGAGTAGGATGGTCAGCTAGATTTGGTCTCAATTCGTAGTTTGCAATTGTTATTTCTTGACGGGGCGTGGGAGTCCACTCCCCCCGAAGTCCAATGTAACATATTTGAGTGACGTCATTCCCGAAATTTGTGGGAAAATGAATCGTGAGGTGGTTTACAGATGAGAAGCTGACCACTCTGTAGAATAAGTTCGTTAATCATACTTTAGAAAACTTGGTTTGCCATGGTCTCCGGAAATAGTAACAAACTGGGAACAGATGATCTTACTTTGTGGGGTACTCCAGAAGTCCAGTAGGGTCCCTGTGCAATTCATATTCTTGAAGCGCCTCGCCTTGACAATCATCGAAGGTCATATGCGGACGATTTTTAAACCTGTAAATTATATCCATGCTGACTTATATAAGTTCTGATAGTGAAGGATATGTTCAACAACGGACGCGACTAAACTGTACTAGATGATGAGCTTACAGTCGCATTCGAGCAGGGTGACTATCGTCATCAGGGGCCACAATTATAATTCCTTTTAATTTAACGTTTCCCGTGAATCTGCGTATTACAATATAACGAGAAAGTTCAAACACAAGCAAATACACAGTATTGAATTTGCGGTAGGACAAGAAAGTCTTACGGAATATTGAAGAGTAATTCTTCATCCACGTCGCTTTCTACAACCTGAAAAGAGAGGTACTGTAATTCGCATGTAATTCAGACGAAGGGATATGTCCACATGGATAAGATGATCTATACCGTGTCCATAACAACGCGATCTTCCCAAGGCTTGAAAACCGTTTTCCCCGACCCATCCGTCCGTTCATTAAGACATGTTAAATTTTCCTTGTCAATTCTTCTATACAAGCTGTATTCGATTCCCATTTCGGGTGTATCATCCTGGTGTACGTGGTCACCATTGCAACCACCGGAACATGCGTGAGACATAGTTACCCTGCAAAAAAATAATTCCAAAGTCTTTCAATTGCTCAGATTTGCATCTCTACTTCACAATTTCATCATCATCATCTTTGTTCTCTTCAGAGCCTTACCCACAAAATAACCAAACTTGAGTCAAGGATAGCAGAATATAAAGAATGGAAGAATTATTATCCAGTTTACAAAGACCCGCGAATGCAACAGTATTATACTATATGAGCGTCGATAACTTTCGCTAAAAAGTACGAAAACACTCGTATTGAAATACCTTGATTGTTTAACATGTGAAAGCCCTGTACTAACGAGATCACATTTTACCGTGGGGGTGACGAGACAAGGATAAAATAACGGAACGTGTTCCATGGATGCCGGAGCAGACAGATTACATGACGTACAGAAATCGTCATTAAATCTAAGGTACTGCGCTTACAATAGACTTGGGGCGAGTTTGGTCTAGCTTGAACAACAAGAGATTTCAAATAAAAAGGTATTTCAAGGCGAAGACAGGGGGCACGCACCCACTGACTCCACGATAACCAATTCAAACTTTTCTATTAAAACATCCTATTCTATTTTAAGACTATGGGTAAAAGTTGAACAACAAATATTTGCCATATGCAAAGCGGTCAAAGGTAGATATGGAAAGCACACGTTCAAAATTTTTGCGTCAAACAATCCTTACAATGCCATGTGTTGAAACAATCCGACATCATTTCTAACTACCAGGTCTTGCCCGAATAAACTTTGCAATGTATGCAAATTTGCTCGGAATATATTAATGTAAATTTACTTGTACATTACATTGGGAGTTCAAGAAATTACTTTTACTTCAAGCTGTTTAAAAATTCAGGCTGAAAATAATTATAAATCCTTTTTTTTGAATTCCGGTCAGCATTTTCTCAGTCGGGATACTTAACAAACTTGACTGGGTAATTACTGACACACTGAGCATCTATTTTAGGTTTCATAACCATCAACTTCCCACGATTATACTATAGTACTCAAAATTACACAAACCCCAACTTACCAAAACTACTAACCAAACTAACCAAACTTTTTCTTCTTCGAATTAACCCGTTGCAAACTGCTAAGTCATCGCTCCAAACTTTCTCTACTCAGTAGTAAGCCCTGCTTGACTTTCTCAATTCCAATGCCACTGTACGAATATGTTCCAGTTCAAATTACTACCGGATCCCGCCATGATTCTGCGCAGTAGATTACATTGGACTATCTCATTCCAAGTAAAAAGAACTGTTTATTTGTTTTAAGAGAGGATAGATTACACTACTCTTTCCGTTTTACGCGGAGATTCTCTCCAGCTTCGGTTGGATTTTAGGACAACTGAGGCAGGAGAAGGACGACTACTCTACGGGTCTATTGAGTACAAGTGCTTACAGACTAATGAAACATTTTCCATCGATATTTTGTAGCGGTAATAGGGTCGCCACATAAATGGTCGAATGAACCGGCATTATTGTTGTAGATACATTCGTTTCTGTCATTTTTGAATGAATTAATGTGCATCAAATGACATATTTGCAGGGGAAAGTCACTGGATCCAACTCTTCCATTCTGTGCCATTGTGTTCTCGTCACCTTTAAGGGTTTGAGGATCCTAAAAGCGAAAATTTTGATGACGTCATTTAAAGACGAACACGAAGTCACGCAATGACCTAGCCATGACCTGCTACAATAAATAAAATTTAGTATAGTTTACTGCATTTGAGTAGTTACAAAGCCGAATTATCTGTGGGAGCACGGCTCAAGAATAGAACGCGTAATACGCAAGCGAACACGGTTGGAGTGAAGCTGCCATTCACGTTAGCATAGAATTTCAAAATCCCATCCCCATCTGGATGGGTTTAACCCACTTACAGGCTACTTTACAGTTTAGGCTACTGGTTACATTTGTGGCGCTACCCTCAACAGTGATGGGAAAAATCCATATTCCGTAATATGGATTCATGATGGATTACTGGATTATGTAATCCAGAAATGCGTAATCCATGCGTTTTTGGGGGCATAAAAAGTCCGTAATCCTCAATTTACAAAAATTAGCATGCTGTATTTCTGATATATAATCCTCGTTAGAGGTGCGATTAATCCGTATTCCGCAATCCGGATTACATTAAATGGAACTTTTGCCCGCTTTTCCTTTCGTGGGAGACCCAGAAATGCATGTTTTGCAACTCTTACTGTAAATATTCTCCAAAAATTTATAATCTGGCGCGTAGAACGCAATTGTTCGACCGGAATAATAGCTATTTTTTGACAAAATCCAGAACGAATTCCAAATGTCATCTAAATGTTCATCTAGGACAGCTTTGAAATTCATCCAAAATTTTAGCTGGGTCATCACTAAATATTTGAAAGTTACGTTGTATTCATTGAATTGTGAGACCAGCGCAAACTCCGTAATGTGTACTACGGAAAGTTTTCACTTCTTTTACGAAAAATTCACGTCATCAGTGAAAAAAAGGTTCCGGCCGCCTCTTCCTGCTTATTTCTTAGGCAGGGAGAGTCTTATATCTTCAACAGTCTAATTGTTGGACATTTTCAATCAGAAACGTTATGTGAATTAATTGAAGGCCTTTGAATTCTGAATTGATGAAAAGACATGCAAATTAGACAAATTTTATCCAAGTATTGCGAAATCCGGATTACGTATTCCATAATCCGTAATCTAGGTCTTCTCCCGTGGAGGTTGTAACCCGCATTCCGTAATCCTGAGTTTTTTATAAACGGTAATCCTAATCCACATGTAATCCAACAATTTAAAATAAATCGACAATTCGTAATCCACCACTTTTCTGTTGGATTTCCTATCCCTGACCATCAACCTGACCTGAACACACATTATGGGCTACCGTTTACACTGCTGATCGGGTGCGTACGAATAACTTTCACTCTACTTGCAATCCCCTCCACTTGAATTGTAATGCTTTTCTTACTATGCGTGTTTCTTTTATACTTTCGAGTTGAAATAACTGTTTTTATCATTGTCGATTCTGCTACTGCTACTGGAAAAAAAGAGCAAATTTTTTCACAATATTAGGCATTTCGAAAGCATACATGGTGCCGGCGGCAGAAATACTGTACTTATTCTACTTCGAAATAGTAGACATGATTTTCGCGCTTGCTCTCGACTGCACGCACACCCAAAATCGACAAAAATTCAGCTGGCTGAAGCATTGTCAATCCATGGTCCTAATAATCTGCCAAATGCAACGCACGGTTGTTTTACCCGGAATCTCTGTCCCCAGTGCAGGGGAAGTGCTTTAGCTTACGGGTGCATGAGTGTGTTTGTGGAAGTGCAGTTGTGTACCTGCGGGAGGAATGTTTCAGTTCCTACTGCCGATGGGATTCTCAGTGCTGTGAGGGAGTATTATAATGTGGTAGGGGTGCGACTGCTACATGGAACGCTGGGCAGGAAGAGCCGGTTCCATACACAGCGGGAGAGATACGATACGGTGCTGTTTGAGTGCATATAAATTCGGAAGCGCAACAGCACGATCGATTTAGGGCTGTTTTTAACATTGTGCGACCGAAAACTACTAGCTTTGTACGCACGGAATGAGGACGTATACATGCGACAGAGTTTGTGTGGAGGTCGTGTGGAGCGAAGAAACCCGAATTCAGTCAGTTACCAGGCGGACTGAACCACTTTTTAGCCAAATGTAACCTGGCAGCGGAGTGGAGCCCACCTGGGCTCAACGCCCTTCTATTCTTCCTCTCCTCTTCCTTTAACTCTAATTTGTCCCCTAAAATTTCCTCGCTCAGAAGTTACAATTCAAAGTTTTTTGGAAATAATCGTACTCTTAGTGTGCCCCTCTATACCTTGTTTCCAAAAGCCACGAATCTACTTTCCAAATACCGGTCAGAATTTGAAACACGTTTCAATTCTCCGAGTTGTATTCAGTTGGAGTAAATTTGTAGTTTCGAATGGAAAACTTTTTACTGCGATTTAAGAAGAAGAGGAGAAGAAAGTAGATTTTTATTCCTTTATAAACTCACTCAGAGTTTACTTCAGTCGCCCTCATCTCACAAGAGTTCTCTACGCACTACTATTTTCATCTGTGCTCTGCTCGGCAGGTAACTGACGAAATTCGTAAAACTAATTCATATTTTTATCTCAAACTTGAGGAGGACTCAATTACAATTGAATTTCATCCTATACGTGGAACCTGACTATTGATTCACGACTGCTGAGCTTATAAGTGCCCATAGGACAGTCGATGACAGGATATGATGGTGAGGTTTGGTAAACATTCTGTTGCTAGGCAAGCGTTTTCCCTCAGTGCACGCACATACGGCTCCGGAGAGATGATTAGCATTTTCCCAACCCCACGCGGGCAGCACTGATAGTTCCTCATTGCTCTCGAACTGACCTTTTGGCCCTTAGGAGAAAATGTTAAACGGATAAGTGCGCACAGAGGAAATGGATTCTCTTTGGAATGGCTGTGATGGCAAGGTTAGGAAGGGCTGGAAATGCATTTTGAACTCGTGCTTTATTACCTTTTGGCCGTATTCCAAGTAGAGTTGATCTACCACTGGAGCCATTCTTGGAGCCAAATCACCAAGCATCTGTCGCGGATTGACTTGATTAATTCTCAACTTAAAAAGGGGAATCTGTTATAAGCTCCTTCATTCTTGAATAGTGAGGGAGGTTAATTCCTACACAGGCGTCCTCCTTTAAATGGATAAATGCGAACGTATCCGTACCGTACCAGTCTACATTTCCCGCATCAATTATGCGTAAGAACAGCCGTGGTCATTACCTCAAAACTTTAGCCCACCAGTTTAAAGCTGAACAAAGACTACCGTTGTCCTGACAAAATGTTTACGACGCCATTCATTCTTGAACTGCCAATATATTTATTCCCACTGAAATATGGTGCTCCCTCAAACCTCTCATGGCATTTACGCAAAAACAGAAAGTCTATTATTGAGTTATTGCCTAAAATGCAGTAGTAAGCTTATAACGAAATGGGCGGCCACTTTCTGCTGAGAAAAATTGGAATGGTAAAGCCTTGTACACATAATTGAGTTAACACTTTAGGTCACCAAAGTTTTTAGGAGTGGATCAGAACTGTCCAGATTGGTGGTATGCTTTATGAATGTCATCCAAGTTCGCTATGAACGTGTATATATAGTTGCCTTGTACAGGTGCGAAATGTGAATAGCCCCGCGGGAATCTGTGAGTTCAGTGAATGAGTGGAAGGAGTCAGTTCGTAGGAGCGAGTTTGATTCACTCATATGATGTCACAACAACCAGTGATGTGCTTCCATAATGGAAATCAATCGTGCAAATGCCAAACAATTACGGTGGCTTACGGTGACAAAAGTTAGCTTTGCAAGCGACATATAGCCAGACTATGGTGACGGTGACATTCCATGGCTAGGATAGTGGGAACATATGGAACGACTGAAGTTAAGCTATTAGGTACAACGGGATCCACCGAAGCCAACAGTAGACGTTCCGAGGATACTTACACTTGACACACAACTATCCAGAATGCATATATTGTACACTGTAAAGCTCTTGACGTGCATCCTCGGTTTAAAACTGCGAAACCAAGCGGTCCTTGTATGAGCTTTTGCATTTTGAGGAGACACACCAAAACTGTTTCCCTTTGATGTGGGATGTGTGGAGCCCTTTTCTGGGGGGGAAATTCGATTCTTTGGTTCACATTCGAGCTTTGAAAGTTGCTTGAGAGTTCTAAAAGGTATGGCAGCAAGTATTCTTTCGGGCAATTATCTCTACGAGGTTGCCACAGAAGTCGTCCGAAAAGACCTACACTGCTAATGAGTGGGGCATTGAAAATGATCCACGTTCCACTGTTTTATGTTGGCGGTTAATAGTGATAATGACATGTCTCTCTTGATTGTTCATTATCGTTACGGTATTCTCAATTTGTTTATGCTTCCAGATGGACTTTCGGGAGGATGATGGAATTGCCGTATCTTCTCATATCATAGGAGCATCACCGTAGACGCATTCGCATCCACTGAAGAAAATAGGACGACATTGTTGCTCTACCGAATATCAGCTACCCAATGATTGATCCAAGTTGTCCACCTGAAATCGACGACGTATTCAATGAGTCATACTCAAGAAGCACTCATCAACGGCGATAGCTCTAGGTCCTCCGATTACCAAATACGTCACGGTACACGAGGTACAGCTACTCAGTATATCTTCGCAACATCTCATCTCCACGGTTCGGTCATCATCAATAATGACTAAGGTCGGTGGGTGGGGGGGACGCGAGGAAAATCTTACATGAAATTGTATAACGTCAATGATTCATGTCAACACCCAATATTCTATATATCGAATCTTTATACAATCATATTAATATAACTTTATCCACAGTTGTGTACTATACTTATGGAGGCACACTAATCGCATTTTCCAATACCTATACAGACCGAAAAAAATCAGCTATTATATTGCAACTCAGAACGTATGCAAATCTCTACATGGTTCTCATGGGGAGCGTATCGAAAGTGTAGGAAAATGACCTGAAAGGTCAGTCCATTTTTCTTCGTTTGAACTCCGAAATCACAAAGGACCGACGCACTTATGAAAACGCTGAGTGAAGCGAGAGACGCACCCGAGCCATTCTATGGCGACGTTCCCTTCTTACATATGGTAATGTAAATTCTATGCCTTTCCCATTTCCCATATTTCCAAGACTTTTTCCTGAAGTAAAGAAGCCGTCTAAAGGGATAATATTATTGATACACTAATAATTCATAGAAAAACAAAGGTCCAGCCGGTGACATTGATTATCTCAGAGTGAAACGGGTAAACGACGACGGAAAGTGAACGTACTTTGCTACCTTAAACCCTGACTTGCTGTGTAGAATTTCAGGGAAGAACTTGAATGGCTCTAAAATAATTCTTCAAGCCCAGCGCAGGGCTGAGCAGAGAAATGTTGGAGGTAAAACCGGAATTGCATTAGTATAACTTATGAAAATATATATACAAATTTTTGAATTCGCTGTAGTGGACTTGACTGTGTTGTCTCGAACAGACTTATAGGCTCCGCCGCCGTAAGTACAGAAACGTTCTTCGATAAAAAACCTCATGCACTTCGTACCACAGTGCAGGGCTACGGCCAGAGATGTCACTTATTCAACGTTCGTCCAAGGAACTAAAAGGAAACAATAATAATGAGGTATTGGCTTATTCCGATCCGAGGTCTCAACCGGTGGGACGGGACACGGGATTCCCAACTGATGAGTGAGCCTTGAGGGCAAGGTGCGGGGTCAGATCCCAACCTTTCAATAATTTTAATTCGTTTAAACCACGGTGTCAAAATGCACAATTAAATTCGATTGGATCCAGGAGAATCACCAAGTACACTTCTCTTAAACTATTATCACTCATTGCTATGCGCAACGGTGAAATGAAGAAATATTAAATGCTAGTCACTCTCATCATCAGTTGGTGTTATATTCATTATCACAGAGGATTTTTACTGGTTAAAAATATGACGGGACTCACCCGTGTGTGAAGCCGTCTATGACTGTTTATGGTAGATTGTGGTGTACAATTGATGTCTTACCCTTTAATCATGTATATATATATATATATATATATATATATATATATATATATC